>JANHZU010003833.1:65087-79042 GCA_032468055.1 Acrochordus granulatus
AGGAAGGAAGGAAGTAAGGAAGGAAGGAAGGAAGGAAGGAAGGAAGGAAGGAAGGAAGGAAGGAAGGAAGGAAGGAAAGAATTTTCTCTCTTGCCTAAGTTATAAAATTTGTGAGTACAGTTCAAACACACAAAAATTAAAAGCTAAACTGCATTAATTCTCAGAGCAAAGAATTAAAAATATTTATTGTAGAAGCACAAGCCTTTATATTATACATAATGGAAGATCTACCAAAGGGCAGAAAAAAAACATGACTATATAGAGGCTTTATGTTGCTGGTATTAATTAACCAATGGTACTCCAATCTGTCCTACTTTCTTGAATCTACATCTTGACCTCATTAGAATAAATATAAGAATCCAAATTTAAATATAAATATCAATTTTTAACTTTGTTTCCTACTCCACAAAAAATGAAACAACTTTGCCTGTCTGACAAAGGGAACAGGTAGACAGACAGGGGCAGTTTAGGATTGAGCACCTCCCACCATTCTCTTACTGAATAATATGAACTTAATGGATTCTTGAGACAGAAAAGCTAAGGTTCCAAATTTGGATTCAGATAATTTATTGGTCAAGAATGGTTAGACATGACAGGAATTTGACATTGGTACAGCAGCTTTTAGTATACTTTCAAGACAAAAAAATAAATAAATGAAATTGTGTATTCATCAGTAAAAGTATGCAGCCAGTAGAAAAGGAATATAGTAAAATGTAGAATTGGAACCACCAATATATTGATATGTATGAATACAAATTAGACAGTAGTTCTGGGTTAATTTAGAATTCTTTGCACCTTGTGTCCTGCCATACAGTATGAGTCAGGGATTTGGCTGAATGATGCAGAGGGGGAGAAAACTGTCCCTGTGTCTGGTTGTTTTGATATGCAATACCCTATTGCACCATGCAGAGGGAAGAAGTTCAAACAAATTATGTCCAGGATGAGAGGGTCTGCAGATATCTTCTCCGCTGTTCCAAATATCTTCTCCATGGTTCTCCTGTTCCTCTCAATATACAAGTCCTCCATGAAGGGCAGACCAGATGCAATTATTCTTTCAGCAGTGCTGATTATTCATTGGAGTCTGTACCTGTCCTGCATGGTTGCTGCATTGAACCAGACAATTATAAATATACAAAGGACAGACTTAATGATTCCTCTGTAGAACTGTATCAGCAGCTCTTGAGGCAGGTTAAACGTCTTGAGCTGTTGCAGGAAGTACATCCTCTGATGTGCATTCTTAATAATGGTGCTAATGTTAGCCAACTATTTCATGTCTTGGGAGATTATAGAGCCCAGAAACTTGAAGGACTATATTGCTGAGTATGATAACAAGGGCTGAATAGGTTCCCAAGGGAAGTGGATGTTGACACAAAAATTCCTGGAAAAACTTGGTAGAAAAGTAGCTTGTGAGTTTTTCATTCTCTCAGTCACTGGGATAAAGTATGTTTTTTTCAGATAAGACTTCAACATAGGACATGGGACTTGTCTTTTCTAGAAGCAGGATTTTTTTCCCTAGAAGTCCATATCAATTATCTCCTGGCACTACCCAGTCACTGCCCTCCTGAAAGTGAACTGTGCTTCAGCACATATTGGCAACAGTTAATCACCATAGATGAACTAGCACAGCAAGTCACCCTAGAATCTATTTTATCTTCTTGAGGGAATGAGCTGGGGTCTAGTAACTACGTAAATGCAGTTTCAATCAAAGCCTTGAGGAAAGCAACTAAATTAGAATCTGATCTAGAAAGAGTTTCTGAGTCCAACTTGGTTGCTTAACAAGCCAACTTAGAAGGTGGCCTGGAGGATATTTCACTGGTCAGGTCTTTGCTTCACTTTGCTTTTAATTCTGATCAGAATGAAATTCCTTGATTAGAGTGGAAGGAATTTTCTTACAAAGGGAAAATAAAATCTGGATTTTTTCAGCAACATTTCCTCGAGATTATACTTAGCCCAAGAGAAAGTATAATGTATACTTTCTATATAATATCTATATTATAAAGATAATATTGAAATGATCACTATTGGTTGGCTGTTTTTCTTCTCTAATTACTTATTTACTTCCTTAATCCCCAGAGTTACTGAATTTAGTTATATATCTGATAAATTATTGACTAAAAATTAAGTTTAGTTATATATCTGATAAATTATAGACTAAAAAATTAAGGTCTCAAGGTCTCACCATACTCTTTCCTGTAAATATTTATTCCATTACCAGTATAAAATTTCCATGTTCTGGGAAAACACATATCTACTTCTCCGGCAACATTACACCTATTTCTTACAACCATCCCACTTCCCAACCATCCCCCCCCCACACACTTTTCAAGGGCAGGTTTTAGCAGCAACTAAATGACTAATTTGCTTACTCTGAAAGAATTGCTTGTGAAAGTGTAATTTTTGCAGCAGACTTTCTGAATTCTCCTCTGGTGAGGACTGGGGAAACTGATTTTCTGTTGGGGCTGGCTGGAGATCAGGCTATTCCCATGCTTTTAAAAACCAGCATCACGAAGTATGACTTCATAGCTTTGGGAGGGAAGTTCCTAGAGAAGGGATTGGATACTTCATATGGCTGTGCTGAAGAAGTTTGTATATATGTGTGTGTGCGTGTGTGTGTATGTGTGTAGCGGTGGGGGGGCAGGCTACATTCCGTCTGCTCTCTAGTGTAGCTTGGCTGCTTTAGAAATATGCACAAACCCGAAAAAATGACGTGGTTCGAGAAGGTGAGACATGAAAACTTGGAGAAGGAAGAATCCCCCGTCCCCAGAAAACGAAGTTGAAGCACTCTGGTATTTTGGCTGCTCAACTCCAGTTTCTGCCTCTGGCATTTCCTCGCTCCTGGGCACATTTCGCATTTTCTTGCATGGCAACGCTTGAATAAATAGGAAGATAAAGCCTGCTGTTTGGGATCTGGGAGGCGGTAGGCTTCCAGGAGATTCCCAGGCTTTCTCCATTCCACCTATCTGCACTTCCTCGTTGGAATCGGAATCTCTAATCATTGTGAAATTTCAATGGCAGATCCATAGTACATTGAGTCTGGTCTTGTAGAGAAGGCAAAGGGGAAACAAACAAATGAGGGCTGCCGGCTCCAGACTGGTGGGTTTCAAATTGGCACATCCAAGAGATGTTTTTAAAACCTTCTTAATAGCTAAAATTGATGTACTCCTGTTATCTCTTGATTTTACATTTATAAAATCCACCCCAAGAGGAAGCTATCAGGAAGCTTTTCAAATTGTACAGATTGCAACTCCAAAGATCACCAAATACCATCTGAAATATATTAATTTATATCTTGGAATGATTGATGTATCTATGTAAATGGAGCTGAATAGCAAGCTATAGATTTAGGGAGGGAGGGAATGAGGTAACAAATTTGGGGAGGCCTATGTAGATCTGTGATCCCAGACCTTTTCTATGTTCTTTCTGCACAGCAATTGCCATTCCTGTAAAGAGAAAGAAGGAAATAAGGATCCCCAAGGGAGTGGGGAGGGGGGCTCATAGACTACTTGGGACACCAAGATACACCAGGCATTTTCAAATGAAACCTTGTTGTTACTGAATATCACTGCATATCACTGAAAAGCAATCACTTTATTGTGAATAGCAGGGAAATACATTGAATTATACTCAACTGCTTCCCTTTTCTTAAAAAAGAACCCAGAGAACACAGCTGATGAATTTTTCCAAATAAAAAAATCATTTTTATACAAAGTAAACAATTGTATTAAAATACTCAAATTACTATCTTAAAATTAGGCTATGCTTAAAATCTAGCACACATTTTCTTGAGAGAGTAATTTATCACTCACAAAACCTTTCACAGACTCTCAGAAATTTAGAGAAAGCTCTTAATTTTTGCTCTCCACCACCAACCATACTAATGTTTTTTTGCATTTTCTATTATTTCTTAATTTCTTTTTCCTCCAATGATGCCAGTAAACAGGAACCCCAGATATTACCATTTTACCTGATCATTTCAAATACAGAATAACTTTCTTCCCCAAATCATCAAAAATTACTTAGAAAAGAAAGTACATTTAACCTTGTTAAAATTGTTCATCTGTGCTTAAAAAATGGAGTTAAGTCAAAAGAAAGATCAACCTGTAAAAAGCACAGTCAATTACATGCCTTGGGATTTGATTATTAGTTAAACATCCGCACAAACATGCTTATGAATGGGACAAGGAGGTCTGCTCCCCAAGGATAGATCTACACACCTCTGTAAAATTCCAAAGAGGTCTTTTTATAGCTGAATCCCCTCAGCTTCAGTGGGATCCACTCAGAATAGGTTGTGATAGGTTGTTATAGCAAAGGGATATTTCCTCCCAGATCTTGTCTCCTAGAGATCACCTCCAGATGTTCTGGGCTTGGAAAGAAGAGCCTAAGGTGCAGGTTGATTTAGAAGCAAACCCAAAGTATGGCCAGGGTTCTTACTTTTGAGTAGGCCTCACTAAGATTGCCCTAGGGCTTATTCCTGGAGGCCTCATTATCAGCAGATCTTGGAAAAAAAACCCGGTGGGTGATGGGTGAGTGGATGTGGAAGGAAGGAAGGAAGGAAGGAAGGAAGGAAGGAAGGAAGGAAGGAAGGAAGGCAGCCAGCCAGCCAGCCAGCCAGCCAGCCAGCCAACCTGCCAGCCAGCCTGCCTGCCTGCCTGCCTGCCTGCCTGCCTGCCTGCCTGCCTTGCTGGGGATCCTCAGTATTTTGTTCCGATCAGTCGATCAGTCGACAGCTGTCCATACTCTAGAAAGGGTGGAGATCCCAACCTGACTTTTTCTGCCATTATCTGCAACTCCCAGAGAGATCATGCTGGTCCCTCTTTTGCAGGGAGAACTTTGAGTCTTTCCACTTGGGTCATGGAGGGAGCGGCTGGCAGGCCCCACCCCACCAGATCCAGGCCACTGTTTCTCGGGGTTGAAGAAGTGGCCGGCTTTGTGCTTAGAAAGACAGATGCTGGAAGGACCACCGTACGTGCTGGGACTTGCCCCCCCACCTCCAACCCAAAGGAAGGGGAATCATTACGGACTCTCTTTTCTTCTGCTTGCTTTCTCTACAGGGCTTGCCCTTTGTTCTGGCTGGGGCCAAACAGCTGCTTCTGAGCCCAGCGGACTGGGCAGCTCCCGCTGAGTGCTGGGGGGGCATGGGGGATGCTGTCGTAGCTTGGATCCTCAAGAAGGCCGATGGAGGGGATCCTTGAGAAGAGAGATCCTGGAGGGAATTCTCCCTTTTCATATTCTGAGGATACCTTATAAATTAGGGAGGATGGGGACTCCATCAAACCTTGGGCGGAATGGGGGAGAATATAAGAACAATTGTCCTGCGCTAGTGTGATGAGTTACACTGATGTAGTTCTCATTCAAGATTGGAATAATCATCAGAATCTCAATAGTTATTTTTTTATAACTAACATCAATGAACCAAAGAAATACAATTTGGCAGGTAAATTTCATTCACAGAAAAGAAAGAGAGAAGAAAGTGGGAGAATGATTAAGGGAACACTCTGCTCAGGGCCCTCAGTACCTCAAAAAGGCCTGAGGACTGCAAGCAAGTCCCCATTTTCTCAACCCCCTGTTCTCCCTTCCCCAGCCTCTTGCTTATGTTTTCAGTGTTTTCAGTCTTGCACTGAGGAAGTACCAGTCTTCGTCTCAGGACTTGTCGGGATGGGCAAGATCCAGCTTCAAGAAAAGATCTGAAATCATCTGGGATGCTGTAGTCAGGAATGGGATGACCCGGGTTTGAATCCCCACTCAATTATGAAACTTCTAGACCAGCATTTCTCAACCTTAGCGACCTTAAGCTGAATGGACTTCAACTCCCAGAATTCCCCAGCCAGCCATGCTAAAGGTGAGTAACACTAGTCTAGACTGAATAGCCTCCAGAATCTCTCAGCTTAAACTCTCAGGGTTGTTGGGAAAATAAAATAGAAACACTCTTTTGGAGCTCCTTGGGAGACATGTGAGAAATAAAGGGAGAAATAAATGATTTGCACTCATCCATAAAGCATCAGGCTCAATCAGATAGGGCTAAAGAGAAAAACATCCCCTTTCAGAAAAGAAAAATATGAGGGGAGCCATAAGTGAAGATTTTATCTGCTTTTCTTCCAGTGCCAGGGTGCTAGCCTCCTGACCAGCCCTTTCTCCTGACTCAGCTGCACTTTGAAAGCATTTAGTACTTGCTGTCTTCTCTGTATTTCCTAGGCAATATGATGCAAAGGAATAATAAATTACAAACCAAAGAAATTAAAGACAAGAGATAAGAAAAGGAAATACAGCTAATGCTAATGCAAGCCAGTATTATCACAATATCTCTCCATACTTTTCAATTTCAGCAAACCACACCGGTTTCTATCACATCCATGCCCTGCCATTGTTTTTTCAAGTATGTATTTATTGTTTCTTAATATTTATTGCCAGATCCTTTCCTCTCAGGATCAGGCTATAAATAGTGCCACATACTAAAATGCAAGAAATAAACACAAAATACCATCTATGAATGCCGAAAGTTATCTTAGAGAGTTGCTACCAGCATAGTATCAAGACCCTGCTTTTGGGTACTTTAACCAACATCATCATGCTTTGAAAATATTCATCTTTTCCTTTGGTCCCATATCTTGCCTTCACCTTTTCCTCACCATGTAAGTACAATTGCAGCCTAAAATTGATGTGAAATGTCCTGTTTTAAATTAGTAGGTCCTTCCCCCCTCCCCTTATTCTCACTGCAGCTTCAAAGTGTGTGAAGGATGCCACTCATTATCTTGAAGGAAAGATCAGGTGACCTGCTGGGGATATGTCTGGAGGCGTGTTTTTGGAGTGTTTGGGAGATAGGGAACCCCCTCCCAATCCTTCTGGTCACCAGCCAGGCTTCCTGAAACCATTTTTCTCCCAGCCTTCACCCTCTCTATTAATACTTTATTTCCCAATTTCTTCTCTTATCCATTTTTTACCCCCATTTTTTATTCCATCTCTTTTAATAAGCTAGATGAAAAGAGATAGAGTTGGAGAAGAGGAAAGGGTGTTTTTTTAACCATTCTGCATTAATACTATTTAAAAATTGACCTTTATCTTTCCAAGCAGCAGTCCTGCTTTTGCTCATTGCAATGCCCATGTTGGTGAACTGGGAATATGTTGGTTATTATCAAATTATGCATTACTTTTAAACCCTTTTTCCATTCTTTGCTTAAGTAAGAGAGGTAGATACCAGCAGCTGATTGTTTCATAGGACCCTGTTAGTTGTCCAATATGTTCCCTTCTCCCAGGGCCTTTGTCTTTCCTATTTCACATAAAAGAAATGAGACAAACCATCCTCGGGAAGCCAGGCAGAATCCTAAACCAGACCTCCCCATTCCAGCTGCAGTGCTCTAATTAATGGATGTTTTCCCTCTTGGCTGATGATGTGTTGAAAGGGAAGGACAGGAAAGCCAAACATCTTACTGTACAGATGTATAGTAACTGACTTGCTCACAATCAGAACAATATCATCTGGCAGTCCCTCCAAACTGATGTTACAGGTTAGGGATCAGAAAATATTATGTTGTGCTATCTCAAAGATGGATAGAGAGCATCAATTCAGTAGTGAGCAAATGCCTGAAGCTACTTACAAGGCAATCTTACAAATGTTGACTCAGAAATTGCTCCTGTGACTTCAGTTGAGTTTACTTCCATGTGTGGGTATTTCTAAGCACTGATCCAAGCATTTTAACTCAATCCATTTTCTAACCCTCTACTTTTCTTTTTTTATAAATTTGGATTTCCATCAGTACCAACAGAAATCTCCCATCCAAATCTAAATTGCTGGGAGAAGCATTTTTTTCAGAAGGAATTGCAGACAGGGAGGTAAGGGTTAACCATTCTTTCCCCCACATGCTGCAATCTTTAGACAATCTCCCCATGTGGCAATCAAGATTAGGAAAAAAAGCTTCCACGTGTGCTAACACAAAACATTTCTCTAAATTTAATTGCCATATGGGAGGGTGATAGGGGGTGCTTCCATGAGAAGTTAATTGGGAGGGAAGTATTAACCCTATTTTCTGTGCATACTGTGGCACCCAAATCATCCCCACATAGCAATTAGATTAGGGGGAAAAAAGCTTCCATTAACTTCATGTGTTGCATAATTCTCTTGAGATGGGAAAAACTTTGTTCATGCTCCAAGGCACTATATCCTTACACTGTTCCCCTTCTCTTTTTGAGAACTGCTTCCAGTCAAAAGATGAAAGCAGTGATCAGAAGTGCCTTCAAGAAATGCTGGTGTACATTTGTATTAAAACTCTAACTTTCTCAGGAGACACGGCATTTGCATATGCAGGCAAAAAGAGGCACCAGGATCTCTCAAGCTAAGATTTTTTTTAAAATTCTTTCAATTCCAAACAGTGGCAGGAATACCCATATGTTCACATGCTGCAGACACAAATTAATAATCTGTTTTCTCAGATCTGAAAATAGAAAGGAAATTCTGTCAGAGCAATATAACACCATGCTGCCTATCTATCTAGAAGTATTAAAGGAGTTTGCATTAAAATAGTTACAGCATTTAAATATATTTAACAACAATAACAACAGCAACAGAACAATTAGTAGGCCAGCTGGTGAAAAAGCAGAAATCAAGGGAAGGCCTGGGCAAACAAATAGGTTTTTAATTTATGGTGGAAACTGTCCATAGTAAGAGCCCACTTAATCTCCACGGGGGAGTTGTTTCATATAGATGTCTGTATGAAATTAAAAACAGGCAAGACATCCTGTGGCACCTTAAACACTAATTAACACATTTAATGTTGCATAAGATTTCTATAAGCAAGCCCTTATTTTGGATACTGACCTAAGTGCTGAATAGTATCTGCTTAATGTAACTGTACACAATAGAATATAAAGAAAACAATTTGCAAAGGTTAAGAGTTCTTGAGATACAGTTTTAAATAATCTTTGCAACATTTTCATAAAGGAGAGCAGTATTATTCTGATATGAAAGTATAGCAGGAGCCAATCCATGTACTGGCTTCAGAAATTTCTATTGGCGTCCCCTTGATTTAGAGTAAGTTTTTGACATTAAAAAGCAAATGTAGTCTATGAGAGTTTATGCAAATTTGTCTCTGGGGCAGGTCCATAATTTCTTTCTTTCCCAAAGCATCTAGCAGAATTCTCTTCTCATTAGGATTACAGGATGTCGTACCCATCCTCCCACCCATCCAGTTTGGTGTAGTGGTTAAGACATCAAATTAGAAACCAGGAGACTGTGAGTTCTAATCCTGCCTTAGGCACAAAGCCAGCTTGGTAAGCTTAGGCCAGGAACTTTCTCTCAACCCTAGAAAGGAGGCAATGGCAAGCCATTTTTGAAAACCTTGCCTGCAGGGACTTGTCCAGGCACTCTCCAAGGTTTGGTTAAAAGAGATTAAAGAGAAGCCAACCCCTCATCTATCTATTTGATTTGTTATTTGCCACAGTCAAATGATTCTCAGTGGTTTTCAAGATAATCCATTACATTAAAATGTTTATGATATAATATTTTTTTCTTTAATTAATAACATAAAATAAACTTGAGAAATTAATATATAATTAAATATATTAAAACAGCTACAAAATAGTCACAAATAAAAACCAATAAATAAATTTATGGCATCAATCACAACTCAAATGCTCAACAAAATTTTGAATAATCTATAGAATGCTAATAAAATGGGACTGACTGAATATCAGAGGCAGAAGCAATTATGTTGGACAGGAACAGCTCTAAAGGAATAGTATCAATGAGTTTCTAACTAGTGCATGACTGGCTTGGGAATTCTGGGAGTTGAAATCCACTCATCTTAAAATTGCCATATTTGAGAAACATTGCCTTAACTATTTGATTCACAATATGGAACTTGATTTGCTTCCAATATTTTCCCTACCTGTCCCCTATCATGTTCTTTGGGTGTTATTTGCACAGGATTGAACCCATCACTCTAACCCAGGGAACTGCAACCTCATGACCTCCAGATGGATCTTAATTCCCACAAACACCACTAAGTATAACCAAGGGGTCAGGAGTATTGGGAGTTGTAGTGCAAAGCATCTGGTGATACCATGGTCCTTTCTATTCTCAACTTTCAGATGACTCTTTTTTTGGGGGGGGGAGATAAGGCTTTGATCAACTGAGCCAGAGAAAGCAGAAATGAGTCACAGTTTGCCAATAAACTAATGGGAATCCTTCTGATACAAATATTTGATAAATTGTCAAAAAGGTATCAGGACTATTACTGTCCATCCTGGTGTTTATTCCTGGTGTTTATTCCTGACTAAACAGGTATAGAGATTGCTCAGCCCAAGGATTAAAAACTTTATTCTTCTAGTCAGGAAGGATTTGGTCCATGGGTAGACCAAATGGCTACTTTGGCAAATTGTGTTAGGTACTATATGTAGTGGAGTAGTGGCATAAGTTCTAATGTTCTGCCAGGCTTGCAGTCCTGTGTAGGTAACCCCCAGCTCTGGGCACCAGTCTCTGTTCTGATTTGACTGAGGATGAGTATCTCTGTGTGTGTCTTTTTCCTTTGGAGGGTTCTCTTGGCTTATTGTTAATTGTACAAAGAAAATGAACTATTTTAAAAGATTATTTATATTATATACATTTATTTAGAGAGGCAAGCTAACAAATGCATTAAAAAAAATCAATCTAATATTTACTCAAAAGTAAAGCATCCTGAGGGTAATCAGATTTAAACGTTTTTGCTTTCAATTAATACAAAAACAAACAGAAAAAAGTTAAACAATATATAAAGTTGTGGAGAAACAACAAATAAATAAAACACCTACATAAATATAAACAACACTGTGAAAATATCTATTTTTCCTACTGTGCTAATATGCAAATAGCTTTATTTTCTTAATCACTGAATAACCAATAATAAACAATCAGATTTACAAGAAGACAAATTTTTTTGCTTAATTTAATTTAAATTTAATTTAATTTAATTATTGCTCCTCTCTTTTCTATGGACGTTTAAATCTACTTCTTCATTTAGGAAATTATAATATTCCATTATTCTGCTTTTTTAATGTTTATTAGTGATGGACAAACAAGGTGATGAATTAACAAAGCAAATATAAAGCAAGGTAACACAAATTATACAATTCCTCAAATGAATATATGCATTATCTATAACAATTACAATTTAAATGTTAATTTTAATATATAAATTTAGAAATAATGTATTCTGGCTCTATTTATTAAATAATATATTACAGTATATGGAAATCAACCCCATTTTGACACAATAGGTTTTTATGCCCATAGATGAATTGTCATCCCAGCACTTCTGCAGAGTACAAACCAGAGAAGGTTTGTGAGTGAAATTACTATTTTATAGAATTGTGTTGGGTTCTTCTGGATTGTGTTGTCCTGTTGTTTTCTGATTTAATTTCTTGTTTGTTGCCCAGAGTCACAGCAATTTGTTTAAATATATAGGCAAAACCTATTATAGTACAATGAATCACTGATAGTATCCACCACTTCTTAAAAAGGATATGGTCTTATTTTTTTCCTATTCATGAGGAAAACATTCTTAGCATACCTGATACAATTGCATAAATTTTGCTGAGAATTCAAGGAAATTGTTTCCAATTCATTGACAATCCCACTTTGTGGCAAGCTCCATCATATTACATGCAGACTTCCATTGTTTTCCCATGTAGTACCCTGGCAGGGGATGCACAACAGACCTGCAAGATTCAGGCTGGGAAATGCCCTGGAAGAGGATGGGAATGGTTTTATCATTACTTGGTATAAAGCACATCTAGGATACCTGCTGCTGTTCAGATGTTATGAATTGCAGTTTTCATAATACCTTGCTTTTGGCATACTGGTTAGGAAGTGATGGGAACTGTAGCGATTCTGGAACTTCTGTTTATTTATAGAATTAATTAACAGCCACCCCTTCTCTTCTCCTAATTATTTCTTTTTCCTCTTTGTGTTCTTATCTTCCAATTTAAAACAAAGAATGGAAAAGGTGGGAGATGCCAGCTGCTTGCTTTTGGCAGCAGGAGTAGCAATGCAGCAATTACAGCTGGCCTATCCTGAACAATCCCTTCACATCTGTAAGTGAGCCCCCCTCCTAGAAAGAAATAACCCTTCTCAGAAAAGAATACTGCTCTTGGGCCCCAGTTCCCTCAAGACCTCACCTGCATGGGGAACTGGCAGTTTTGGCTAGCTTTTTTTAAAAACTCTGTCAGCTAACTCCTTTTTTATCACTCCTTTGGTCTTTCATATACTTTTCTCTCTCCTTCCTCCACCCTGTTATCTCCCATTCAAGGCCTCCTTATCAGGCCTGGATGAAACACCTGAGCTGGAGCTGATGGCTGGGAATGGAAGTCCCCTCATTGCCTTATTTGTGGCCTCCTTCACCAACAGGCATGGGACTATAGACATGAGTATAAAGGGACATGAGTGCAAAGGGGCAAAAGTGCATGGGACAAGTGCAAAGGGGCAGCTGAAGCCCCACTCCAATAAGCCAATCACTGGGCAACAAAGTCTGATACATTTGTAAAAATCCATCAGAGTGAAATGGGCCTCTTCTGGGATTTTTACATCAAGCTCCACCTGTGTGGACAATCCCAGTCCAACCAGCGGGGCAACAGCAAGGATCCAGGTAGAAGGAAACCTGGCTGGGACAAGTCTTCAGAGCAGTCAGCTACAGGCAGGGCTTGGTCTCAGACTTGTCACCATCTTAGGAGAAAGGAAGTGGATGGTGCTGTTCCTGGGTCTAAAGACTGACCTGTTGGTTTCTCATAGAGAGACCAAAAAGGAGCAAGAGGAGGAAGATGGTGAAATTGCAATTAATTTGACAACTCCTCATGTACAAAAAGCTTAACCAAAATGTAGTTTGCTTATTTGTGGCTTAGTGGACTAGCCTACCCTGCCCATCTTGGCTTCTTAAAGAAACTAGGGTTAAGGATATTCATGCTTAAGAATGTTTGTATACAGCCAACTGTGTATGAAGAACTGATTAGATGTGCAGAGATGACATTATTAAGGCAATTTTCCTTTTAAAAAAAGGACAGGGCGGTGAACCCTCCTGTAAATATTAAGTAGTGTTATTCCTTCTTTCAATACAGTGGAATCATTCTGAAGGGAGGTCCTCAAGGAAATATTTTTGATGTGTTGGGGTGGGGGTGATAGAGAAAGAAGAAAACCATTCAAAGAAGGATTTAAAAATGCAGATCTGGCTTACTGCATTTCAAAGCAGATCAATTAATCCACTAGTTTGCTATAAAGGGATCCCCAGAAAATTCATCCAGTTCTAGCCTTGAGTTCTGCAATGGAAACTCTGGGGTGCATAGATAAGCTTCATAACTAGCAATGTGAAAAACAAATTTTGTTCTCAAGAATAAGTACTTTTAGCCATCAATCTTTATCATAAAGAAAGCTTAAATAATCAGTCTCCTTGATGTTCTGATTCTTCTCCTCCAAAGTTTAATAGTTCAGACTTTTAAGTGCTTACTTAGTTTGCCTGCCTATACTGATGGAAATGAAAACTGTGTATTTTGGACTGGATCAAAAGTTCCAAAGTGGGCTGGAGGGAGGAAAACTGCTTATTGTGAAAGTGATTTCCCTTATTAAAGAAACTACTGAACAATTAACGATGGGTGAGAATAAAGACTGATTAGTGATAAAACCCACACAACATGCCAATATTTACTTCAGGATAAGAAAAGAGGAAAACTATTTCCTGATCTTTCTTCCTTCTCTGTTCACCAATTAATAGAACTTGGTAATTCACAACAAAAACTGGACATTCGTGAAATGAAGAGTCAAAAGACCGTTGCATACTGAAATGAACAAGGTCTTACTATCTTCTCTTTTCACTAGAGGTGGGGGAGTTCAGATAAATATTAAATAAGAACAGGAAAAAAATTTAATTTCCTTCCTTCCTTCCTTCCTTCCTTCCTTCCTTCCTTCCTTCCTTCCTTCCTTCCTTCCTTCCTTCCTTCCT
>JANHZU010003833.1:79142-96268 GCA_032468055.1 Acrochordus granulatus
CTCCCCTCCCCCAGAAAAAAATCGGCTGGCCCATTGCCATGGTCTCTAAAAATCTGCAGGACGCAGGAGAGCTAGTTTCTTTGGTGTTCGGCTGCTTGCATGCCGCCGTCGCCCTCCTCCTCTCAATATAGTCGGAGAGGATGAAAACACGCCCAGCGATCGGTTGGCATTCGCACCAGTACGGCGATCCTGGGAAGAGGAATCTAGCCCCGCGGGCGCTCGCTTTTCAGTAGCGCAGCCGGGCGCGCAGTACAGCATAGGGCCGTGGGTCGCTCGCGGGCCACAACCAGATCAGAGGCTTGTTGGGTAACCTACGAGCAGTCGGTCCCTTCCCGCTCCCCACCAGGAATCCTCGGGTCTCAGGGGATTCTTCCTCCTGACGCGCCGCTGATTGCCGCCGTCTTTGGCATCCGGAGCAGCTGCTTTCTGGTGCGGCTGTCAGCAGGCGGAAGCACGCAGCTACGTTAGTTGCAAAGCGCGGCTGCTTTTTGAAACCTTCTCCTCCTCCTGATATCCAGCAACTCCAGAGCTTGATTTTGCCAGCGCAGTATCTCTCTTTTCTTTCAGAGGCGGCGGCAAAACCGGCTTCCCAAAGAGAGCTTCTGAGGTGAAAAATGCTTTTCATCATAGCAGTCAGAGCCTCTCCACATGAGATGGGATGCTGCAGGGTGAGGATTTCAGCTGGTGATACAGAGGTATCTAGCAGGGAGGCGGGGAAAGGGTAATCAAGAAAAGTCTTGTGATTTTTGTTGTGATCTCCATACTTGACTTTTTTGCCTCTCCTGGGCTGGGATTATTCTCTCTTTAAGAGAAAAAAAAAGATCAGAACTTTCTTTAAAGAGCTAAGGAGTTATTTTAGTTTGGCAGCTGTAGCCTTCCTTTTGGTTTTCAATGAGTTTATGTTCATTTAGGATTTATTTATCCCTTTCAAAATTTAGATGGATGCTCATTGTGGGCATCATTTATTGCTGGTGCAATATATGAATAACAGCTTCTATAATACAATTGTGTTAAATATTTCCCTGCATTTAAGAATGGGAAATTTAAACTGCCCTCTGAAAGATTTAATAGCAGTAATAGGTTGCATCCAGCTGTTAATCAACTGTTAAAAAGTTAATATATTTGTTTAAAGGTACATGGAGTTAAACTCAGTATTGATACATAACTGTATCAATGTCTGATAGATAATACTTTGTCTCTTCCCAGAATATACAAAGCTTGACTTGTTGTAAATGTAGTTTACTGGATCAACCTGGAGTATTGCAGTGTGATCTGCATGGGGCTGCCCCAGTACTTGAAGCTAGAATTGGTTGAGAATGCAGTATCCCAAGCAGTGTTGAGCACATCTCAATATGCTCATGTGATATCATTTCTTTGCAAATAGCATAGTTGCTGGTGAGCTTCCAGGTACAATTTGAGGTGCTGGCTATCACCCATAGGGCCCTTTGTGGCACAAGGCCGAGTTATTTGATCTATCACTTAAGGTTTCTGTCCATTTGCTAATATTGGGCATGGGGGCTTCAGACCCCTTTCTTCAGTTAAACCAAGTTTTCAAACTTGGCAACTTTAAGATCTGTGGACATCAACTCTGAGAATTGATAGGGAAATATGTTTTTTCTTGTCATGATATCCTCCTAGAGATCCTGATAGCCCTCACCCTAATGATGTTTGGAAGTCTTTAAATATATTGTTCTCCCAGGCCTTGGGGTAGGGTGGCTGTGAAACTCTGTCAGTGTTTTTTTCTTCATTAATTGTCCTGATGCTTCAGATTTTTCCTCTCTCTCTCTTTTGGTTTATTTTTAAATGGTAAGTTGTCCAGAATCAAATTGAATGAATAAATGAATCCCTGTATTCTCCCTGGAGGCACTAAATAATAAACGAAGCACCCTGACTGACTTTGCATAACAGCCATAATACACGGAAAAATCCAGCCGAAATTAAGGGACTTGGACTACTGTTGAGTTGTAGGAATAGTTCTCCACCAATCCTTCAATAGGTAAAAACTCTACTGGTATGAAATTTGCTGCCTCCATTGCCAAACCCAACACTGCCTCTAATGCATCCATCCTAATTTAAATCCAAATGATGTTGTCCTGATTTTGTAAGTGGAGATTGTGTTGTCTGCCCTTTTCTGTGCCTTGTTAGTTCAGGGAAGAAAATGTATCAATAAGAGCACTGTAAGAGGAATGGGGCTGGATACTGAGGATTTAAGACCAGTGGGCTTGTTGGCTGGAAGGCCTGCAGCCTGAGTTTGAGATTGAAGAGTTGAATAACATGGTAAGCTCCTGTTACTTCCCCCAGCTTCTGTCAACAGAGCAATTCAAAAGCATGCAAAATGCAAATAGATTCGACCTAATTTGGTGAGAAAGATAACAATGTTCCATGAGTTTTGGTGTATAGTCATGACCACGGAAGCTCTTTGAACAAATACTGGCTCCTTTGGCTGTGAATTGGAGATGAACACTGCCCCCTAGAGTCAGTCATGACTGGTAGAGGAAACCTTTACCTTTTTACCTTACTGTCCATTATTTCTAAATTCCTAATGATGTAATCCTCCTATATTCCATTTTATCATAAAATTAATAAAATTATCTCTCTATCTCTACCTCTCTAGCTGTCTATCACAGGGGTGCAGTGGCTCTGGTTAGAAGAGCCTATCAATTGGCTAGCCCGAATTTGTATGGCAGGATGAGCTCCTGCCCACCTAGCAATTTGAAAGCATGTAAATGCAAGTAGATAAATAGGTATCACTTCAGTGAGAACCCAAGCAGGAATGAAAGAGGGGAGCCCCATTGGGCATCTCCCAGGCAATGGTAACATCACCAGCTAATACCTCTCAACCCGGAAGCGCCTTGGTGGCTGCTTCTGTGTCCCATTGGCTGACAAACATCTATAGTCTTTGATGCTGTTGACTCCTGGCTTTCTGTAACAAAGCCACATGCTAAATATCTATCTATTTCTATCTCTATTTCTCTCTCTCTCTTGCCATCACAGAATCACAGAAAGAGCTTTGTCATGTCGATTTTCACTATTAGGATTACAATCCAATCTAACTTCATATACACAAAAAAGACTTTTCAAATCCAGTGTGGCTTAATGCCAGGAAAATTATCTGTTACCTTTGTACATAGGCCTGGAGGAATATCCCCAGTAAAATCAATAAGACGTATTTCTGAGTGAACATATATAGGATTGGACACCTGCACTTTAGGAGGAAGACAAGGATTACTTAAGTGTTATTTTGTTATTCCTAGAAATAGAAGTATTTTAGGTATTGTACTCCTTTGGGAAAGTTGATATTTAATTTTCACTAACTACTTTAGGGACTTTAACCCAAGTTAAAACCAAGAATATTAAAAATAAATGGAAACAATCAATTATTAGAAGGCTGCCCTAAAATAGGCTTTCTGATATCACTTTTCCTTCACTCAGCTTGACTGTAATGTTACTTTCCACCAAGTACTGTACTACAAAAAGGTTTCCTTCACTCAGAAGTTATTTGTAGTCTTCCCAGACCTTGTTAATGGGAAATAGAAGTGGAGAGAGCAATTCCTGTGCCTCATCACTTCTTAATCATAGGCTGTCCATCTGCTGTTGCTTCATTTGATGGGGAGAGAGGAAGAAAGAATACCTCCTAACTGGTGCATTATTTATTTGCTTAAGAGATTTTAGGCCAAGCTTCAAAAGAATCCATATATTTAAGAAAAGAAAAATCAGGTGGTGTACTATTAGATTAATAAAACCCAATTAGAGACCAAAACCTAATTAAAGACCAGAAACATCTTCCATACAGTTTCAGAAAGGCAGATAAAATCTAACTCACTAGATTAAGCCCATTATTTGTTAAAACCTCTTCCTCTATCATTAAAATATCTCTTTTGGGAAACGATCTTGACATGAGAGCTGTAATCAAGCAAATCTGTCATGAAAACCATCCCTTAATCTAGATGCCACCAATTATTAAAGGCTTCTCCTTTCTAATACCTTCCTACAGGAGAATATCAGGTGATAAACACCTTTTAAGGTGGCCTTTTCTAGTCGAAATAATTCTGTAGTAGAAATAACAGAAAATCTCTGTCTAAGGTCTCCTCTCTCAACCTCTGCCTTTTGAAGGCCAAAACAACCAGAATCTTATTACACATTTAATGTAATTCTTTCTATTATTCTTTACCATGGACAATCTCTTTTAGCACCTAGTCATTGGGGAAGCATTTTCAGTCTGCTCCCTCTTTGCATGAGTTATTTTTAAATAAAAATAACTTTTTGTTTAATATTATATTTTAATATTTATATTTTAATATTTATATTTTTATATTTTCTTGAATATTCAGCATAGCTTCTCCTAGGTAGGACAGAGTTTTAGCCTAGGTTTGTTTTTCTATTCATACTGTTTAAATTACTAGCACCAAAGCAACATGTAGCTTTCAGGCCAAGACTTAAAGGCTTCTTGTCTCATTGTATGAAAGCCTTAACAAAACAAACGTTCTTCCTCTTCCTTTCTAATAGTCTTTCTTTATAACCTGATTGGTCAGAGTTTGCTTTTTTGCTTTCTTGCCAGGGTTCTGTGCCTTCTGGAGCCAAATGTATGCCAATAAGAGATATTATAGATTGGATCAGATGAATCTTATGATAATTCTATGAAACTTCCTTTTGCAGAATCAGATACAGCATAGATTCCTTTATTAAAATAATATTTTTAAAAAATTACAGATTTTTAGATTAAAATTACAGTAATACAAACTACAAAAAATAAAATACTAAAAGTAAAAATAAAAAATGCAAAAAATATAAAGAGAATAAAAAAAAGAAAGCAAAAGTAAGAAGACAGCAAATAAAAATAAAAAATACAAAGAAGTGACTTTGTAAAGACCTCTTTATCACAAGCATAAATAATTTTAATAACATCATTTTTAAAATGCAATAAACTATGTCTTCATTCCATATTCATCTCTTATCTATAAACAGATGCTTAAAACCTTGTTCTTCAGTCTTGGTCATCAAAAGTCCATTAAGGGTTACCAGAAATGACAAAATATTTATTTTAAGCTTGATCAAATCAATCCATTTTACACTCCTTCCTTTTACTTCTAATAACTTTCCCTTTAATTGTATTCTTTAGTTCCTTTGGATTCAATCTAGTGTCCAAGATTCAAATTCCAATCCTATATGGATTTACTCAGATACTTTATTGGCCACTCATGGTTAGATATGCAAGGAATCCAGTACAGCAGCTCTCAGTATACTTGCATCATCAATAAACATCAATAAGATAAAGCATAACAATGTTAGTTATTCTGTAAATGTGCAGTCAAAGAAGGAAGTGTTATAAAGTTTGAAATTAATAGATATGTATACACATTAGACAGAACTTCTGGGTTAATTAGAATTCTCTGTCTTCTACTCCATCTTTTAGCATGATCATATAGCATTAGTCAAGTATTCACTTAAATGATGGCACAGGGGAAAAAGCTGATCTTGTATCTGATAATGTTGGTATGCAGTACCATGTAGCACCTTCCAGATGGAAGAGATTCCAAAGTTGTGTCCAGGGTGAGAGCGATCTGTAGATATTTTCTCCATACTTTTCTTGTATCTCTTAGCAGACAGGTCTTTTATGGAGGTCAGGTTAGATGCATTATCTTTTCTGTAATCTTGACTACATGTTGGAATCTGCACCTGTCCTATAGGGTTGCTACACCAAACCAGAAAGTAATAAATGTACAAAGGACAGCGATTCCTTTGTAGAACTGTATCAGCAGCTTTTGAAGCAGCTTGAACTTCTTGAGCTGAAGTAGGAAGTACATCCTCCGTTGTGCCTTCTTAATAATGGTGCTGATGTTAGCTGCCCATTTTAAGTCTTGAGAGATTATAGAGCCTAGAAACTTGAAGGATTGTACTATTATATTGTGTTGCTGAGTATGTAAGGGGGGATAAAATAGTAGGACTCTTTCTAAAATCCACTATTTCTACAGTTTTGAGTGTATTCAGCTCTAGGTTGTTTCAACTGCATCATAGGACTAGCTGCCCAACTTCCTATCTGTACACAGAACCATCACCATCTTTAATGAGTCCAATGATTGTTATCTTCAAACTTCAGAATTTTGACAGAGGGGTCACTAGACATTAAGTCATTTGTATAGGAGAAAAGTAGCAGAGAGAGCACACATCCCTGTGCACACTGGTGCTAACTTATTTATTTGGTTAATATATATGCTGCCAAACTCAAGTTACTCTTGGCAGCTTACAATAAAACAATAATAAAAACAATATAATCCTTTAAAAACCTTTAAAAACAAAAAAACCCAACCAGACTGAGAAGGGAGTTGCTAGAAAGATACACAAATGTATATATGGGGGAATGGAGGCAACTACTAAATTACCAACCACCTCCACAATGATGTATCCCCATTAGAACCCCATGCTTTTCAGAAGGCTATAAGGGTGGAGCCACAGCAGAAAAGGCTCTTCCCTTGAACCCATCAGCCTCTGGAGGAGGTCTTTTCTGCTGATTCTGATGATGGGAACTCCCCATTGGGGTGATATGATTTCTCAGATTATCCAAGTACTGGATATAATTTTCCCTAATCTTTCCTGTTTCTTCCTATCTGGTTATCCACTCACAGATATAGGCAGGTACAGTGAGCTGGGTCAGTTTGTTCTGAAGGATTTCTGAGGTGATGGTGTTAAACGTTGAGCTGAAGTCTACAAAAAGGACCTGAGCACAGGTCCTTTGGCAGTCCAGATGTTTCAGGATATAATGCAGCAACACTGACAGCATCATCTGCTGAATTTTTTGCTCAATACGCAAACTGTAGAGGATCCAGCAGCAGATCTGTGATGGTTTTCAGATGGCTCAGCAACAGTTTTTCAAAGGTTTTCATGACTACTGGTGTTAATATGATGGGTCTGTTGTAATTTAGCCCACTGATGGAGGCCTTCTTAGGAATGGGGATGATGGTAAAACATTTAAAACATAAAGGGATGTAGCACAGCTTTAGTGACCTATTGAAGATTCTTGTAAAGATGGGGGCTAATTGTGCTGCACAGGCTTTTAGGCAGGAAGGGGTCACACTATCCAGGCCAGGTGATTTTCTTGTTTTTGAAGGTGAGTTTGTACTTCTTTTTCTAGAATCACAAGAGGTGGGGCCCCAGAGGGAGTAAGAGCCCAGGAAGGGAAGACAGCCGAGAAGGAGGGGTGAATGTGGTTGTGGAGGAAGTATCTGTTATTAATGTGGTTGAAGTAGGGTTGTTAAAATTAGATGAAAGTGGTTGTTTTTCAACCTGCAATAGAACACATTGAGATCTTCTTTTAATTGATGGCTTTCCTCAGTTGAAGGTGTGGAACTCCTATAACCAGTAATGTTCTGTAGACTTCTACACATGTTAGCAGAATCTTTTGCTGAAAGTTGATTTTTAAGCTTTTCAGAGTAGATCTTTTTTGCTATTCTGATTTCTTTTGTCAGTATATTTCTGGCCTGATAGTGTCCTATCCCTTGTCTTGTAGCTTCTTGTTTGTCACGGTGAAGTTGCTTGAGTTTCACTGTGAACCAGGGTTTGTTGTTGTATGAGTAAAAGGTTGTGCTTTTTTTTTGTGCACGTCTTTGCAAATCCTGATGTATGAAGTCACTGTATTGGAAAGTTCATCCAAGTCTACTGAAGACAGATCAGTCTGTACTATCAAAGCATGCATAACATGTTTTAGTTTTACATCCTCAGACCATTTTTTTTAAGAATTCAGAACAACAGCATTTTCCTAAAGGAATGGTTCTTATGATTAATGACAAAATGTTATTTCAGATACATCTGGACCTTAGTCCATTTATAACTTTCCAGAATTAATGTCCTAATCACTCTTTTGCTGTTTATTCCAAAAAAGAGGTTGTTAAAATATTATTTAACTTATCTTTAAAACTTCTTTTTCTAAAGGGAATTCAGCCAGTGCATGTTATAAAACTTATTGATTGAAGATTCTTTTTTTTTTTGCAAAAAAGCAGTTCAGAAGTAATTTCAAAAATGATTGAGAAGTGAGGCTTATCAGAACTTTATGTCCATATTGGTTACATTATAACTGTGAGCTTGGTGAAAATCCCTCAGTTCCCAGCCACTCCACCTTAGTTCCTGTTTATCTTAGTTTACTCATGAGAAGCAGCTCTCTGGAGTGCAAATGGTGATCTCACCATTTCTCCTTTATCCAGAGAGGCTTGACAGGCCAGAAAACCTTTGTTTGGTTACCAATCTCACTGCAACGCTGTCTCTGCTCTTTTGAAGATGTCTAATTCTCCATGAATCACCAGAAGAGAGATTTAATAGGGATTCCTCAGCAACATTGTATGGTTTTCCTTTGATTCCAGACTCTAAGGGATTTGCTTTGCCCCCAGAGGTTGTATATATGTTGTAGTAGTCTTATCCCATCTTTTTTTCTATTTTTAAACAACTTTGGGTGGGAGAGCATATAGTCCCATAACTTGTGATTTGTCAGGTCTAATTGTGGACTTATAAGTAGGTTAAACACCTGGTAATTCCTAGGGATTTTAGAAACAGAAGACAAATTTATTATGGGACTAATAAATTCACCTTTTGATTTTAGCTTCAGAATCTAGCATGTTAATTACAGTATGCGAACTGCAGCCTCATTCAATTTAATGGATTTTGTAGTTGAACAAATAGAGTTAGAGCTTTAGATAGCCACAGAAAAATAATAGTGTTTTAATGAAAAAACACACAATAATTTTTTGGATTAGTGGACTATGCTTGATCTAGAACATGTAAGGTAATAATATTTTCTCTCTCATAAGGCAGAAACCAGTTTTATAAGATTAGCTTACATTGGCTGAAATGTCAGAAGACAAAATTTCTTCTGGAACTCTCATACATAAAGGATGAGAATTGTTTTAATCACATTAATCTTGAAGAAGAGTGCTTGCTTTATTCATTTTTTTCTTTCCTTACAATATACTGTACAAGGACACGAAGATAGAGGAAGTAGCTAAAATAGCAATAAACTTCATAGCTCTTTATTGACTGCTTTTCTAAATAACTTCCAAATTCAATATAGAATTATTGATTGAGTGAGGGGCTGATTACAGGAGGAAAGTGCAATTGACAAAATCCATTTGTTGTCTGCTCACAGAAACTTTGCTGTTGCATAGTTTAAGAACTAAAGAAAACAGCAAAATATACAATTAATATCTAACTAACAAGTTAATAAAAGTCAGGAATCAGATACAAACACATACAATCAAAAAAGATTGCAGGCCTCTATATAATCACCATTTCTTTCCTCTACTAATATACTGTACATACTATTTTATGGCATGTCTAGAAACCTTTTACTTCCTAATATTTATTTATAAAGCTTTTTAAAATTCTATCCAAAGAGTATGTACTTTCTTCTATTATTTCTCACTCTGGTTCAGCTAATTATTTTTCCCCCTTCCCAAAATAAAAAATACTGTCTGGAATAATTTTTAAGCCTAGCTTAAAAATACCTGGGCTCTTATGTATTTATCTTTTATATCCTCTGAGCCATAAGGCACTTTTTGCATCAACCTTAGGCTAGCTCACTGATTTGAATTTACTGAAAAAGATAGGAAGAATGCAGAAAAGGAAAATTGTCCACATCTCACAGCTCTTAATTTGACTT
This sequence comes from Acrochordus granulatus, assembly GCA_032468055.1. NCBI lineage: Eukaryota > Metazoa > Chordata > Lepidosauria > Squamata > Acrochordidae > Acrochordus > Acrochordus granulatus. Next base: position 88,786 of record JANHZU010003833.1, read on the forward strand.
TTTAATATCTTAATTCATTAATCAATTCTTGTATCTTTCTGAAGTTGAAATTGGCATTCTTAGGCATTGCAAATTATCCATCAAAAACTTTTGAGTATTTCCATGGGTAAAACACTGGGTAATTTTCAGGGGAGCTGAGCTCATAGTTAAAAAGTCCATTGTGACGGGTGAAGGAATAATACATTAACTATTTTATGAAATCTTTATAGAAAGCACCTATAAAGATGCTTGTTCAGAAATGAAGTATTGTTCAGATAGCCCTGGAGAAAATAAACAGAAAGTATTGGGTAGAGGTGATATGGTCAACATTTTTTGGCAAATGATTACATTGAATATAAACAAAATTAAGGCTATACTTTTGCTATTTTTAAGCTTAAAATATTAGTAACACATTACTAATGTTTATTTTTACTAATTTAGTAATGTTACTAAATATTTTAAACTTAAAAATACAGCATCAAAACTGGGGCAAACACTGAGGAAGCAAGAAGGAACTGGATGATTCTGAAAAAAATATGCCTGTTATTTTATTGTTTTTGCTGTACAACCATATGATTCATTTTCCACCTCAGGAATCCTATTCAAGTCAGTAAAGTAGATTTTGAACAGCAGCTGAAAACTGTAAGAAAAACAAGCCATTGGCTTCAAAAGGCAGTTTCCTCCTTCTGTATTTAAAGCTGTACAATTAAAATCAGTAATATTGATGCAAAACCTGGTACTCTACAAAGCTTAATCCAATTAAAAAGGTATTTTTTTTAAAAAAGGAAAAAGACATATAGATGAACAAATGTACTATTTAAAATTGTTACCTGCAAGTAAATATCCCAAGTCAACTACCAGGATTTACCACATAATTGTTAGTAAAGAAATTGTTAGGAAAGACTTTAATTCAGGAGGAGAAGAAAATTTACTTCCTGCCAAGAGCAGGACACACCTGGCCTCTTTTCTGAACAGGCTGCCAAAATAGTACAATTTTTCTTCATGGCCAGTGACCAGACACAGGTAACTCTTTGCAAATTATCTAAATCAGCTCAGATGCTTGCAAGATAAAGCTCTGGGATATCTTTGGGGGATACTGAAAAGACAATTCTAGCAGGCTGTAAAGAGATCTTTTGAGAATGCCTTTTAATAATGTAAGGATGAGAGATAGGGTTGTCCCTGAATGACAGATGGGATGAATGGGAGCAAGGAACAATGAAGCCATTGATATACCATTGTTACTCAATAACCTATTGAGATGGGGATGCTATTCCTCTTGGAAAGAAGCTTGGAAAGGGGGAGTTTGAAGAGTGATTTATTAGAGCAACTTTCTCCAACCTCATGCCCTCTCGATCTGTTGGACTTAAACCTTCAGAATAACAATTAAGGGCCACTGTAATTGCTGCCCATCAAGTTGGAGAAGACTATATTAGTAAGTGGCTGAAAGTTTCCCAGAACCTACCATATAATTAATGGTTCATAAATTTCTTGGAAGAATGATTTATCATTGTGTTTATCAAGTTAAGTGTTTATCATGGTGTAATAAAGTGCAAACCAGTCCTTATCCAAGAATGTTGAAGAACTTTGGTTCAGAAAGACATTTCCCTAAATTGTAATTTGGCTCACAAGGCAAGAAATCAAGGATTTCATTATCCATTCAGGAGGATAAATTTTAGTATTAGATATAATTAGATAATGGTAATGAATGGTATCCACTGGGATTGTCAAAAGTATAGCATTAGGTTTATTTAAATATAGCTTTTTATTTGACTGAGCAATCTAAAGGGACAATGGTTGCATCAAGAACTTAGCTTCTGTAAGTCTGATTTTTTTTTTTGTAGGGAAAAGCAAAAAAACAAAAACCCCTGAGTGGGATGATGGGAACTGTAGTTCCAATATGGAAAACATCACACTGAAAGGACAACTGCTGAGGGCAAAAGATCTGGCATTTTTTGTGGATTTTTTACATTCCTTTCTTTACAGTTTTTTTAGTTCTCCAGAATTCAAAGAAAGCACACTAATTCTAAGATAATGTCCACCTAGCACATATAAAAACACTTCTACTATTCTTAACTTCAGAGCTCATAAATCTTTCACCTACACACCTTATATTTTTATGTATCTTACTCTTGAAGTGGAATGTAAAATTGTATGAACTGTATGAATAAAAATTGGGGAATTTTGAGAATTTTAAATTTTATGTTAGGCAGCTGCAAAGACCTTCATGGACTACCTAACCTTTTCTTGCTTTAAAATGCTATTATTATCCTAATACTGCTCTTCAAGAGCTCCCTGCTGCTGACATGCACTGTCCATTTTTAACAGAATGAAATATGTTGAACTATCTTTGAGCACTTATGGAGAAATTATGCGCTCTTATGGCTTATTCCACACAGCTTTTATGCTGCTCTGCAGAAATCTTTTTTGCCCTGTGAAAACATCTTTCCAAATCATCATCATTTGAATAAGCATCTAACTACATTAACTCTTAAAGAGTACTGCTGCTGTAAAATTATGTTATTGTTCTGGCTTTTAGCTAGAATATTCTTAATAAGGTTATGTTCTGTTTCTCAGAATACATAGTACAGAGAAATGGATTTAATTTTTTTGATTTTTCAGAAAAGTGCTTATTAGATTTGACTTACCTTGGAACAAGATCAGTTGAACTTCTTCTGAGAATATATTAGAGTAGTCTTTATTATTTTACTCTCTTTCCCCTTCCTTTGTGTTGGATTTTAATACCAGTATTTTCTATATCAATATAGATATTTAATGTTAATAGCAAAATCAACCAATTAGGTATAAAACTTGAGATTTTGTTTTGCAGTTTCAAGAATCTACATATGCTCAGTTTGTTTCCAGCTTTAAGTCTTCAGAACGTTTCTGAGTTTTGCACAAGAGAAGGAAATTGAGACATATTGCGTAACACATTCAGCAAAATCTGAAGCTAACCATGGGTAAGGATTATTCTTCAATTCTATCCTATATCACAACCAAATGTGGTCAACTCTGATTTCTTGATTAGCAGACTTCTGGCTTGATTTTCCAAACTCTTCCTTTTTAGCATCTTGTTTCCTGTTCTCATTTAGTTTTTAAAAAGGGAATTAAAACTGTGATAGTCAAATCAAGGTTGGATCCATCCCATGTTGGATGGGGATGGATGTTGCCTCACTCTATCCCCCATCTTTTTTTTGTGTTCCAATGTTTTATAATTTATTTGGCCTAATAAACTTTTTGGCCTGTCTTCTCCAAGTAACTTTGAAAATTTGCTAATGATTGAGTGCTATATAAGCACTATAAAGCAGAAGTTGCAACCTTTGGTTTGATATCTAGTTTCCTCCATTTAAAGTGAAATGTCTTCCTGATTTTAGTTAAGAAATCAGAAAAATAATTAAGATATATTAAATTGTCAGGCCATATCTTAAATGGCTAATTTCTAACTCCTAATCATCATCATCCACAAAAGGAAAACTAAGATTTAGTCCTGCCAAATTGTGTGACATGTCATTGTGTGGAGTCTCATAATCTCCAGTTATTTGTCTGCTTCCTTGCTGCTTCAATCACTCAAGGAACTCTAAGCAGAATAAGAATTACATAATAAGGCTAAGACAACAGCATAAAAATAATGAGAAAAGAATAACCAAACAATAATAATAAATACAGAGTTCAGGAGGAAGCTCAATCACAGTTAAATTATCAAATATACCAAATAATAGATAACAAAGGATGGTACTTGCCCCTGGTTCAAGGACAGTCTAGAAATGTTCAATCTCAGGCAGTAATCTAGCTATTATACTTTAAACTAACTGAACAATCATATATTATTAATTTGTTAACTGAACAATCCATTCTTTAAAGGCACTTCCACCATAAAAGCTGAAGAGAATGACGGTAAGAACATGGATAACTATAGCTCTGATAGTTGATTATAGATTTTTTTTGATTATGGAGTTTTTAAAACCCCATCTTTATTATTTTGATAAATAACTCAAGGTAGCAAACATACCAAATATTCCTTTCTCCTCCTATTTTCCCCACAATAGACCTTGGACCTCTCTCAGCCCAACTCACCTCACAGGGTTGCTGTTGTGGGGAAAATAGGAGGAGAAAGTTATGTTTATTGCCTTAAATTATTTATAAAAATAATAAAGACAGGATTACAAAAATTTGTAATCTCCTCCCCAGTAATTTTGGACACACTTTCTCCTACTGTAAGTGTTCACACAAAAACAGAGTAGATGGGTGTTGTTCCACCATCTGAAACATTAGCTCTCTTGAGTTAAGGTTACCCCAATCCTTATGGCCTCCTGTAAAGCTCTCAGAATGTTTTTTTTCAGTAAGACTGGAAATCCCCTGTATGTATATAAACATACAGATAAAAATCTTCCTTCTCATGTTCTTGTTTTATCTATGTATATTACTTTAAGAGATATACAAAATGTTTTAATTGTAGGTTTTATTGTATGCTTTCCAGAGTCACTTTAGGTGGGATTGGCAGCCATATAAATTTGATAGATAATAAATAAAGACAAATCAACTGAGCTATTCCAGTTTCATTTGCTGCTCAAACCATCAAACACTTGTATTATTTTTATCTTTTTTTAAAGAAAGCTCATTCAGCACAGTAACTTGTTATGCCTACTTACTGAAAGAAGAATTGGGGAAATCACTGTACAAATTGTGCTTGCAAAATGTTGGGTGAAATAAAAACCCTTTCACATAAATTTGTTCAAAGGCATTATTCTATTTATCATGGTTGTAGTTCTCAAATCTCTAAACTCCCAATCATATTATATTTCTATAACTAGTATGCGGGATGAGATGACAGCATTATAGTTGAGTGGTAATATTGGCTCTTCAGTGTGGTTTGATGGTTGCTAAAATGGGTTACTACAGATAGTTCTCTTAACTATTCTTTTGTGGTGTCTTCCATTGCTCAGTTTTTCAAAGGGTTCAGGTGTGTCATTGTGGCTGCTGTCTCAAACAGATTAGATTAATGCAAACTTCAAAACTAGCCCTTTCCTTCCTCACAAAACATTTCCAAAACACAGCAAATCATATCATCTCTCAGATGACAAAACTAATCCAGTTAATTCCCTCTCTCCCTCTGCATTTGAATGTAAGCTACTGTAAAGGTAAAGGAGACCCTGCCAGACGTGACCGACTCTAGGGTGCGGTGGTCATCCCTGTTTCCAAGCTGAAGAGCCAGTGTTCATCCTGGGATGGCTCCGTGATCATGTGGCCAGCATGACTGGACACCTAAGGTGCACGGACACTGTTACCTTCCTGCCGGAAGGGGCAGTACCTATCTATCTACTCGTGCTTGCGCTCTTTCAAACCACCACTAGGTGGCGGGAGCTGGGGCGGAACAGCAGGTGCTCGCCCTGCTGCATGGCAATGCTGGGTTGTGATCTTGGGCTGCCGACCTTCCAGCTGGAAAGCTGAGCTCTTAACCACTTGCGCCACCTTGTCCCTTGTGGCTACTGGGACATGCCAGTAAGCTATTGGAACATGCCCAATTATACAACCACAGTCAAAATAAATGGGTTATTCCAAGTATTTCACTTAGACAACCAAGCTTCATTATCTCCTCTCTTTGAAACTTTCAAAGAAAATTACAGAGAAGAGGAATGGTGCACCTATCAATTATTGTCAGGATATCATCAACAGCTACACTTTAAAAGATTTTTGGACAAATCTCTTTTTAGATTTTCAGTTTGTTTTTAACAGTAGTACTGAAATTTGGGTATTAGTTGGTCAGAAGAGGACTTGAACTTCTGTATTCTTCCTGAAGATGTTTCCTTTTCAAAGCAGTCCTATAACTATAGTGTAGGCTGAAGTAGTTTAATTTATCTGCCATTTCTCAACTTTAAAAGATCTGTATACTGAGAGGTTCAAGAAAAGGGCAGAGAAGATATCTGTAGACCTCTCTTATCCTGGTCACAACTTGTCTGAACCTCTTCTGGATACTGTGTACCAAAAACTATCAGACACAAAAACAACCTTTTTCCCCATGACATCATTCAAATGAATACTTGACTAATTCTGTATGATCAATGTTACAAGATAGAGCAAAAGCAGAGAATTCTAATTAACACAGAAGTTTGTCTAATGTATATACATACCTATTAATTTAAAACTTTATAACACTTTCTTCTATTGACTGCACATTTACAGTATAACTATTATGTCACACATTATCTTACTGTTGTCACTGAGAGCTGCTGTATCAAAGACAAATTCCTTGCATGTCTAACTATGCTTGGCCAATAAAAGTATCTATATTTGTATCTGTACAATTAAAGAAGAATACATCCAATTCCATCTAGCCACAAAGTGAAGTTAGACACTACAAATGTTCCACTATTATTTATCTAATATTGTTTAGATTTAGTTTAATGAGGCATGATTGATTTCTGTTACTTTGAAATAGAGGATTATAAGTCTGAACACTGAGATTTCAATTTTTCTTCAATGCCAACCTAGCTGTAGGTCAATGAAATGTCTTTATGACAGCAGCAAATTATGTGGACCTTAAAGATGTCTCCTAATTTCCACTTCTTATTCCTTAAAATTTAAATTTTGCTTCTGTTTATGAACTTTGGAAGAAATATTATTACATGTGTTGATTTATTAATAAAGCAATATATAAACATGTGTGGGAGAAGGAAGGGGAAAACCAGGGATTAAGAGGGGAATCAGCATTGAGTTTCTACGCATTAGCCTTAACTTGGAAGTGCAGGTGTTCAGTGGGCAGTTTTAGTAATTCTTGTAACCTTATAACATCAATAAATCTGTTAGCTAGAACTGCACTAATTGAGCCTTCTTTGTGCCTAACATATTTGGTATACCTAGTCAACATAGGCCCTCATGGATCCTTATGTACAATTTAGTTGTCCCTAACTCAAATTGTATTTGCTACCACTGTTCTATGGGGATGGAGGAAATTATTAAATAAATGGGAATACATCTATTAACCCTAGTTAAATGAAAATACATATTAATTCAATCTAGTTTTTGGATTTAGTTCCACCCACTTCTTGATCTTGATCCTTTGGAAATGTAACCCCAGATATGCCACTCAAAAGTGAAGTGTGGCTTTGGCTTCTCCCAAAGTCACATAGCTGTGCTTAAAGGATGTTGAACAGGCTTCTTTAAAAATATTTTCAATAATGAACTTTTATTTCATTAGATAAAATAAGTGAAAACACCAATTTCAGCCTCAGAGGAAGCAGGTTCATAATCCTGTGGTTGCTAAAACTCAGTTTTTCCTTTGAAATGAAAGGGAGATTTGCTCCATGGGATAAGGATCCTGTAAGATCAGGAAAACATATAATGAAATGATTTCCTTATTGTTGTCTCTAATGTGATAATTTCCCCCCCCAGTGAGGCACCACCTTGCTGTGGTTGGGGGGCTTGTGTACTCCAATGAAGATGAGAGCTCTGCCAGAGGTTCAACCATACTGGACAGGTCTCATCAAAGGAGCCAGACGAAGAGTGTCTC
>JANHZU010003833.1:121992-133152 GCA_032468055.1 Acrochordus granulatus
AAAATCCAATCCAGATGCCTGTTTTTAAACTTTTGTTGCGATGCAATTACCCTGGATGAGTGAGAGTCTTCACAGACTTCCTTACCTAAGACTCTCACCTCTTCCCACTTAGTGACTATGTGTCTTGGGGTTGCAATGGTAATCAGGACTTCCCGGAATTGCTGTTGCTAAGAGATGCAGTCATGTGATGTTGTGTTTTATATCTATATTGCTCAGCAACAACAAACTCAGCCACAACTGCTGAGTTTTGTAACCTGAGGACTACATGAATAGACTTTTATTTGTATTGAAATTTGTAAGTTTCTGTATTTCAGAAATACTAAGAACTCAACCAGCTTGCATAGAAAAGCCTTTAAAATTCTTCTGTAATAATCAACCAAACTGCTTTCAGTATGGCTTTTTGTTTTCTTCATCCCTTTCAGCTAGCTAGTCTGTCCACCTAGGTATACACTATTCTTCAGAAGACTTTTCCTGTTTCTGAATTGTCTCATAGGCACATACTGCAGATTCCAAGAATATTAGGCATATGTGTTTCATACATTCCTTCCCTGTGAAGAGAACTGTAAAATGTTTCTATGAGATATAATTATGAGTGACTTTCCTTGGAATCACAAAAGAAGATTTTGAAAAGGTTATATATACAATTCCTAGTTATTCATATCATATTGTAATATACATTTCTGCACAATCAGTAATTGATGAGTAATTTGTTAAGAGTTCTCATTTAATCTCTTTCTGAATTTTTAAAAATTCTCAATTCTGTCATTTTCTTTCCTCATTCTTTAGGCTCCAGACAAAAGGAAAGCATTAGAAGAGACCAAAGCATATACAACCCAATCATTAGCCAGCGTTGCTTACCAAATCAATGCATTGGCCAACAATGTGCTCCAGCTGCTGGATATCCAAGCCTCCCAGCTACGGAGAATGGAATCCTCAATTAATCATATTTCACAGGTAATTATTGGCCAGAGAATTCAGTGATTATGAATACTTTCTTCTACGTGCTTATGTGGTGTAATGGAAATAGATAGAAAAATGGTTAAAAAACTCTGATTGGGTAATTGTTTATTTCAGAATATTTTTTATAAATACAGTGGTGCCTCACAAGATGAGACTAATCTGCTCTGGAAGAACGCTCTTTGCGCAAAATGCTCGTAAAGAGAAACACTGTTTCCCATAGGAAACAATGGAAAGTCGGATAATCCGTTCCACGCCCCCAAAAATATTCACCAAAAATCATTTTCAATGAAATTTGATATAGAAATGATTGTCCCTAACATCTGACACAAGTAACCATGATTAACACATGATATAAAGCAGAAATAGAGCAAACTAACCAGCACTCACGGATCTGCTTTGAGGCAGCTTCTGGCCTCTGCTGCTGCTGGCTGCCGTCACTTTAAAAGGGCCTTTTTTCTCTCAGCTTTTCTGGGCGTCATGGGCAATTTGAAAGTGCTTCTTCCCTCCATACTATGAGGGAGAAGCGACGAGGGGGAATTTCTGCTTTATTTGGCGCTCGTGCGGCTTTAAGAATATCCCGGCGCGAAGGAGAGGAGGGGAGGGGACTTCCTGGAGATTGAATCAGGAGTCTGAAGCCTCAGGGAATTCTCTCTCTTGAATGCCTTTCACTTAATTTACGCTGTTTATGCAGCAAGAGAGGAGAGCTCTGTTATGAGATTTCCCAAGTGAGCATATCACATGGTGCTCATTGCAATCAGGAACATCGACCTGCCGCCATGCAGCAGTGTAGGCAGAACGCACGTGCACGTGCTGCTACCCATATGGGAATGGAGTAGACCGCGAGAGGAGAGTCAGCAGAACGCGCACGTGCACTTGCTGTGTCGGCAGAACTCTCGCGCGGGGTTGCTGTCTGCAACAATGGAGTAAAGCATGAGGTAAGAGTCAGCAGAACTCTCGTGCGCACTTGCTGCATCAGCAGAACTCTTGCACGGAGTTGCCTGAATGGGAAATACAGAGTGCGCTTACTGATGATGCACAAGGTTTGGCACGAAGTTTCCTCGTCTCGTGAGTCGTGGCTCGTCTAACGGAATATTTTTTGATTAAATTTTTTGCTCGTCCTGCGAGTTGCCCATCTTGTGAGGCACCACTGTATTTGTCAAAATATATGAAGCAATATAAGCTTACAGAAACAATTTAGTTATGGTTGAATGAATGAAATGAATCTAAATACCATGAGCTTCACTTAACCTTTAAAATTAATTGCTTGTCTCACAGTGCTATTGGAAGAGATATGTTATCCCAGCAATCTGTATCTGCTACACTGCAGCCAAAACCCTTTTCATTTCTTCCTTTGAATTCAATTTCCATTGTGTTTTCACACCTTTACTATCCTTTATACTGTTTACTTCCTCATCCACTTTTAATGTCTGCTTCAAATCCCCATTTCTGGGCTGCAAAACTCCAGATGTCTACAAGATGGCAGCAAACAGAATTTTTTGTATCTTTTTGCAATCTATTGTTCATCTTTATTTTTGCAACCCAGATATGATGAGCCTAGCTTTATATCATTTTCCCATTTTTAATCTAATAGGATAAAGTAATATTGCAAAGAGAATGTAAGAAAGAAAAAACATTACCATTTAGTTATGGATTTAGATTAAATGGAGCTTAAAGTTGGATAGATAATGTTATAAACAAAAACAGTAAGTCACTTATGAATATTTTAAAGCAGCAGAAGTAAAATGATTTAGCAAATGAAACATGGGAGTAAGGACAGCTTTTTAGGCCCATTAATTAGGAGCAATACAGTAGGTTGGTAATAATTATAAAGGCATACAAAAATCCCAACTTGGTGTGGGAAAGCTATTTTTTGTTTTTACTCTGTTGCAGTGAGTAGAATAAGAAATTTGCTCGTTTAAAAAAACTCCACCAATGTGCTGTTTATTTATCACTGATGAAAATTAAGCATAGCAATATTCTACTAGATTTCTGTGGATTTTTTTTTATTTCTAGGACCTAAACCTGTTTTCTCAACTTTGGCAATTTTAAGATGGGTGGACTTCAACTCCCAGCATTCTGGCTAGGGAATTCTGGGAGTTGAAGTCCATCCATCTTAAAATTGCCAAGGCTGAGAAAATGGGGGGAAGGATTGGCTGTTGGAACTTTGGAATTGGATTGTATGTAGCTCCAGGGAGGGCCATTGTAACTTCAACAATCAATAAACAACTCAAGGACTACCTGTATCTGCAAGACTAATTTTGGCTGGTGGGGATAAATAACCATCTTAGACTTTCCAAGTTTTAGTCTTCTGGGCATCTGATAATTTTTGAATGCTTTCTTATCGTCAAGATACTAAAACAAAACTCAACAGCACACTAATCTTTTTCTGTAATAGGCAGTGTTGCAAAATTACAGAGGCATGGTTTCTTTAAACTTTCAGTTGTTTTTCATTTAATGTAGCAAAAAGTAGAATCGTCTATTCACTACATCTGCAAGCTGTGCTGTTTTCTGTACATGCAAATAAAGTCTCTTTTGACTTATGTCTTTATAAATAAAGTGTCCTTTGAGCTTGACCTTTGCTGACACATTAGTTTAGTTTTCTGGGCAACAGTATGAAAGTTCTTTGCCATTGCTTTCTCCTACGAAGTTTTTTCACATGAAAAAGGGGCCTGGCTGGCGAGCAAAAAAAGGGCCTGACCGATAACAATGCATAGCACAGCATACACCCACTTACGTACAACTCACTTGCCAGTCTGCAGGACCATTTCATGGCACTTCACCCACGTGTGGCCAGGATGGTGAGCCCAGCAGAGAGAGGCAAGTGAAAATGGCAGTGAAGGTCAACTGAAATATGGGATGGTGGCATTGGGAGTGGTCATAAATGCAAAATTGGGCCAAATTTTATTACAATGGGGATGCTGTAATAACCAGAACTTTGTGGACCAGTTGTAAGTACCTTCATCATTGTCATTACTTTGAGCAGTTGATGAATGAATGGTTGTTGTAAAGATTACCTGTATATACTTATAAATAAATAAATAAATTGTAGTCCTTTTTCTTCCCAGTGCAGTTACTTTCCTCTTATTCATTTCCATCTCCATCCTTTTTGTTTTTGGCTCTTGCTGATTAAAGGAAAAGGGAAAGTGTGCATACATGTGTAGCTATGTATACCTGTGTTTTTTTGTGTGTATGCACGAGTTTAACTGTCTGGCTAGAGAATGGCAGATGTATGCACATAGGAGTCAATTAATTTTATAAAGGGGATATTTTATTTTACAACCAATTAATTTAATTTGATAGTTATTAATTCCATTCATGCAAATTATTTTTTGCCCTACCTTGTCCCCCACACACAACAAAGCAATATATGGTATCTGTCATCCCTCCGTCTGTCCATCCATCCATCTATCCATCCACCTATAATTTCCTTTCTTGTAAGCTGCTTCAAGCTCATCGGCATAATTCTGAATGCACAGCCACTTCAGTTCTCTGGATGAGAAAAGTGAAGGAAAAGACAAGGTCTGAGATTTTCAGCATTGCTTTCAACTGGAATTAGCAATACTCAGTTGGAGAGAGGGGAAGCTACACAAGATTATTAACAATTGATGTCTCCACCCCATTTATTCTTACTTTTGAAGAAGGGAATGCCTTAAATTCAGTATCTTTTTTTAAGTAAAAAATTCAGTCTTCAAAAGTAATGTATGGTTCATTTAGTATCTGTTGGTCTATTTCATAACCAAAGTTTATCTGCTAATGTATCTTCAGAAAAATGAATTCAGTGAAGACAAGATTGTCTGTTTGCATAAAAAGCCAGAGAACAAAAATGTGAGATAAAATTCTACAGTTTTGCTGGGAGCCAGTTACCCTTGCTTCCAAGAGAAATTTCTGCAAGTTTGCCAGAACTCTTGCAAAAGTAGTTGAAGCAAAGGTATATGGAGTAAAAAAATAACAACTAAAAAAGAAAAGTATCAGCTGTGTTATTTCAGATATTTAAAATTTTTAAAAAAGTAAATCATAAAATTAGTACTGTAAGCCCTTGTAACGAGTTTTTTATGGCACCTTAAAACAATCTTTTCCAAACTTTTCATTATAATGGAAGTTCCCTAAATTCCCAACTAGATAAAAAGATACTGTAATTAGCCTTATTGGAAGAAAATTCTAAGGACTTGCCTGAACTCATCTAGAAGCATAAGTTGTGGAAGCTATTTTAACGGACAACAAATTTATCATACATATGTTTTCCTAGGAATACAATATTGGTGGTGGTCAATGTACAACTATTTGTTTAGTAACCATTCAAAGTTACAGTGGCACTGAAACAAGTGACAGTCCTTGTGCTTACAATCATTGCAGCATCCCCATGTTACATAATCAAAATTTAGGCACTTGGCAACTGGCGTGCATTTATAGCAGTTGTAGCATTCAGGGTCATGTGATCACTATTTGCAATTTTCCCAGCCAGCTTTCGAGAAGTAAACTCAGTGGGGGAATCTGGATTTGCTTAACAACTGCATGATTCACTTAACAACTGCAGTAATTTGCTTAAATACTATGACAAAAAAGATCATAAAATTGAAGGTGATTCATTTAACAACCACCTTGTTTAGCAATGGAAATTGTGATTGTAAGTGAGAACTACCTGCTGTGAAATGTCCATCAAAATAATATCCAGAATTATGCATTGATTAAGATTTAATTCTGCAAATGTGCTTTGGAGTGGGCAGAATACAAAGGTAGCATTTATTTGCAATTTTTTATTTAAAATTTTTTAGAAAGGACTCAGAAAGTAGGACAAAAAAGAATTGATCTCTCTGCTGAAGTTAATAACTTGGTAAATAGAATGCCCTGGGTTCCTGGAGTTCTGAAGTGACTCTTGTTCCTGGAAATATTTTTTAACTGACAAGTTTTTTTTTACTTTGAAAATAATCTTCTGAATATTTCAAATACTGACATGCAATAGAGTTCATTACTGCTACTGAGTACTTCTTTATTGAAGGTATGAGGCAAATATTCCCTTTGTCCCATTGGTCATGGCCCAAGAGGCATTGAGCATCAGAATTGTGAACTCTGAGTCTCCTTGATTTAAGTTAATTTCTGTATTTCATGAAGCTTTATATTTGCTATGTCTCAGTTACTAGTTTGCCTGTCTTTCAATACTCTTTTGTTCTTCAAAAGCTTGCAAATTCATAATTGCTTTGCTATGCTTGGTTGCCTTGTTAAGTATGGACGTTGGTAGTTGTGCATTGAAAGATTAAGTACTGGCTACTAGCCTGGAAATTTCTTAAATCAAGTGCTGTTTTGCTTTATAATTCAGAAACAAGAGGAAGAACAAAGTTGCCACTATTCTAATGTATAGGAAAATTGGTACTGGAAAAGTACAATACCTTGAGCAGTAAAACTGGTTTAGAAACATCAGCCTGTTACTGCAAAATCCATTATGTTCCATTGCAGTGAGCTGGCATTTCAAAGGAAATGAATGAAGATAAATGTTTAATTTTCTGTCCTTTTTCCAAATCCTTCAGAGAAACAGTGACTATGAGGGTGATAGTGTTGGTGGTGGTTGTATCGATAGGCCATTCTAAAAGCAGTACTGGTGTATTCTTAGATCTTCCCTTTCCTCAAAAAGGATGCTGACACAGCACATGCATCAAAATAGAGTGGGCCTATGGCTCAGTGGCATGATGCTTCTGGATGACAATGCCTTAAACTATTAAGGAATTCCACATTTTGGATTATAAAGGAAGACCTATCAGTTATATTGTAAATAGAACCATATATTCTATTTATATTCCCATGCATAAAAAAAAAAACTTAAGAGTGGCAAATCAATTTGCAAAGCGTTTCATGGTCCTTAAAAACTAACATATGTGTTATGACAGAAACCTGCATTGATAATTTCTTTTTTCAAGTTTGTCCCTTAATATGTTTGTTAATATATTTGTCAAACAATATTTTATTCCAATAGACTAACACAGATCTACAGAAAAAGAATTATTATTCTTGAGAAATGTGACAATGTTATAAGAAGTTACTTGTAATGTAGGATGAAATTGATAGACTATAAAAAATTTATTTTTTAATTTCTAGTTGAAGTCACAAAAATAAACAATTGGTAAAAATGATCATACAATACAGCAGTAAGGTAATCAACTAACTTCTGAAAATTTTTACTAACAGATGGATTTCATCAACCAATTAGCTGCATTTTTTTCATGTGTTGAAATGAAATGAGTAGTTAAGAGTTTGTTTTACAGCAGTGGTTCTCAAACATTTTGGTCTCAGAATCCTTTTATATTTTTAAATATGTTTGAGGATCCCAAAGAGCTTTGGTTTATATAGGTTATATTTATCAACATTTAATGTATTAAAACTTCAGAAATTTGTATAATGTTTATTTACTTTACCCATCTCCCAAAAAGGTCCCAGGGACTGCTACTCTAACGTAAAGAAGGAATTGAATTATATTTAAAAAAATTACCTATTTTTTTCAATAATTGCCACAATTCTATTGACTCTGCCTCAATGAAGATAATGCCTGAGAACAGGATGTTATATTTTAAAGTTACATTTTCCACATAGTTGTGCTGGTTTGATGTCAGCTCTGTAGAAGAGCCTTAACACTTGTCTGAATTAAATTTTAAAGTTATAGCTGTATGTTTTTTGAAAGCAGAAACATCATTAGAAATATAACTATTAAAACAAGTGTACGCTGGATGTGAATTACCCTAATATTGCCAGTTATTGAATTATAAGTAGAAATGTTTGGAAATAAGATTTCCTGTCTCTTTCTGAAAGCAGAAAACACTGGCAAACATTTTCTACTTTTCAAAATAAAATTTGGACAGTTCTCTATAAACTTGGAAATGCAAGCTGCTACATGAATGTGGCTTTTATTATATTTGAAAGGATTATAATTTAAGTGTTGGAGTGTGCCAAAAAGGATATCTTTAATGGAATTATGGCCAGCAACATTTTGCAAGATAGATACAAGATGTCTTCCATATCTGTGTTCTTTATTCAGTATGCATGTGAAGTTGAATAAGAAATGAATTTTTGTGAAGAGTTATAATGAAGAAATAGTATTTTTTTTCTTTTAAAGATTTGCTCTTATGTTGTTCTTATGAAAGTTTTCATACAGAAATGCCAACATGAGAAATGAGTTTTAACAACTTTAAGATGTATGAGTTTTTTTTAAAGTTTTAACAACTTTAAGATGTATGAGTTTCGTAGTATGGAGTTGAAGCCCCTACATTTTAAAATTGTTAAGGTTGAGAAACACCATTGTAGAATATAAATGTGATTAGGATTGAAAAAAAGGTTGCTGATAAAATTTGCACACGGGAATCTATGGATTGCCAACTTGGAAATCTCTTCCTATGGACTATTCTTTGAAAGTGTGGCAATAATAGCTTCTTGAGAATATGCTTAGCTGTGGAGTCCTTGGTGCTCTCTGAGCCTGATTGTTTTCCTGCAGACATTTCATTACCAAATTAAGAAACATCATCAGATGCTTAGCTTCTATAAAAGAATAAGCCTTTGCAGATACTATTGAGGGCGGAATTAATTCTGTTCCTTTTCTGAATTGTCATCTGAAATCTCTTGCACTGGAAAGTGAAAAACTTTCTACCTATCCAGTTTTTAGATGTTCAAATATTATTGCAGAGTATCATTTGTAAATCTTAAGAAAACATATTGAACAAAAACATGGGAAAATGCATTCTGAATATTTTGAATGAATTGATTGTGCTTTTAAGAAAAGTATCACAAATTTTGGGCGTATGGGATGCAGTATCTCTACTTGATAAACCTTAACTGATTATGCTGGGAATTGATGCTGGGAAGAAATACTACTACCTTTCCTCACTTCTCTTTCCTTATGTATATTAGTTCTGGATTGTTTCAAAGGCAGTATCCTGTTACTTAAAAATGGGGAACAAATATTTAATTCAGATTTATTAAAAATTCAAAATGTGATTTCAAATCTGGATGGTTTAAAATTACAAATGTTATCTGGAGAAAGCTGTTTTTTATCCTAATAATCAACATAGAGACCTCTTAGATCTTTATCTCTCTGCTTGGAAAGTGATGATGTTTCATTAGCTTTTTCCCCATTCAGGGACAGGATGTAGCATGGCATGTAGTGCCATTGAACATTTGTAATGTCATTCAGAATTATTATAGCAAGCTAGGTAATCCTAATGGAAATCAATCCTGATTATTTTTTGGAAGAATAGATACTGAAGCTGAAGTTCAAATACTTTAAGCCATCTAATGCAAAGAGAAGACTCAATGGAGAAGATCCTGATGCTGGGAAATGTTGAAGGCAAAAGGGAGAAGGAGATGGCAGAGGATGAGATTATTAGATAACATCATTGATGCGATGGAAGTGGATTTGGGCAGATTCTGGGAGGCAATGCAGGACAGGAAGGCCTGGTGTGCTGCGGTCCATGAGGTTGCGAAGAGTTGGACACGACTGAGTGACTGAATAATAAAGTTATTATACCTGAACCATAATAAGATTACACATTACATCCACATTTGGGTTATACTGAAGTTTGAAATTAAATGGAATCATAATGGAAATAAATAAAGCCATTACTGAACTCTGTTAATATGGCTTTAGTGATAAGAAATATTATTTTAGGATCAGGGGTTATCTGTACTTACATATAAGATACAACAGTGAACATTCTGCATCTAAAGATTTCCTAAAATTTGTAACATCTTTTTTAAATTAATCTAGGTAGATCATTTTAACATAACCATATATTATTTAGCTTTAAATATGTTTCCGCTCACTTTCATGAACATTATTAAAACTAATGTTTGCATAATATTACTTTGGGATTTAAATTTCAATTACAGGAGTTATTTCTTAGAAACAGTTGCTTGGTAACTCAACACACATTTTTTTGAAGCAAGCTAATTTGTGATTATAAAGTATGTCACCCAAGTGTTAGTGTGTTTGCTCTGAGATAAGCAAATTTTTGAAAGATATTCTATAAATGAAGTCCATCACTTTTCCTTTTACAACAGAGCTTCTGTGATATTCCATGCCATTGTGGTATAGGCATACTATATGTGGAGACCTCAGGATTTAATCAAGTTGTCTGTCTTTCTCCCTCTGCTTGGTGGTATATGTATATAGTGCCATATAACCCAATCCAACTTTTTCTCTCTCTGCTTGCTAGTGAAATTAGCTGAAATTGTGAGCATTGGTATGAAGATTTTGTAGCAAATCCAAAGCATGTTGATTTAGCTTTTTGCTAGGATAGGTTAAAAAAGTTATGGGCTTTGATCACAAATTTTTGGCCTCCATATTGACTTTTATGTCCTTTCAGACGCTCCTGTGTCTACCTACTGCCTCCTCCTCTTCCTTCTAAATCATATCCTGCTGATTCTCTAAGAACTCAAAGCAACATGACAATGCTGTAGGCAGATTAGACTAAAAGATAATGACTGGCCCAAGACCACTCAATGAGCTTCTGTGATTGTGAATAACCTTGAACCAGGATCTCCTGCAGTTAATCTCTTAACCACCATATCATACAGTCTCTTATTTTTCTTGCCAGCTACCACAATGATTTTAACTTATTGCATGGTGATATTTTGATGCTTAAATTGTTGCACCTGTTTGGGATTATTTATTAATGAAAAGCAAATACATTTAATTAAAAATGAAAGAAATAAATTAAATCTAACATAAGTCCTTGTCATACAACCTTTAGGAACCATTCAAAGTTATAGTGGCACTGAAAAAAGTGACTTATGTCTGATCCTTGTACTTAAGATTGTTGAAGCATTTCCATAGTCATGTGTTCAAAATTTGGGGTCATGTGATTGCCGTTCACAAAGTTCCTAGCTGGCTTCTGATAAGGAAAGTCAATGGGGAAAACTAGATTTGCTTAATGACTACTTGATTCACTTAACAACTGCAGTGATTCCCTTAACAATTATGGCAAACAAGTTTGTAAATTGGATGCAACAGAATTCTAACTGCCTTGTTTAGCAACAGAAATTCTGGTCCTAACTATGGTTGTAAGTTGAGAACTATCTGTAGACCTTGTAGTTCCCTTTGCAGCCAAGCTCATTATGTGTATCTCTATGCTTGTACAGTACATTAAGAAGAAATGAGTAAAAATGGGATTCAGCCAACTAATCTCACTAGGCTCCTGGAAGGCATTTACTCTGTGTGACTAA
>JANHZU010003833.1:139777-155115 GCA_032468055.1 Acrochordus granulatus
TCTTTTTTTGGCATGAGCGGACATTTTTGATGGGTGAAAATGACAGGTTGTCAATCACACGCAATTTACGTGCACTCGGCTTAATTTACAGATTACGTGCTCGACGTAGGCCTACATACACATTACGTGAATTAACAGGCGTCAAAAGTAAAAGCATTGGATTTTAATTTACGCATAAAAAGGTTTTATTTTCTGACTTTTTAAGCAACATTTCGCGGGCCGTTCAAAGCTGGCTGGCGGGCCGTGTTTGGCCCGTGGGCCTCAAAATGCCCAGTTCTGGTTTAGAAGGACAGAGATGATCCAATCAATCTAGCATTGAATTAGAGGGGTGACACTCAGGACTGGAACAGAGCAAATGAAGGATATTATTTATTCAAAAGAAAATGGATCAATAGGAGTATTTACATTGTATGTTAAGAATAACCATTCCTGCTTAGAAATCCAAATTAATGAACATGTCACTGCTATCGTCAGCAATTGGGTAAAAATGAACAGAAGAACCCTTAAAAGCCAAACTATTATTGGTGTTTATTATCATCTTCTCAACCAAGGAGATGGCATGGATGAAGGCTTCAGAAACCAAGTTACAGATCTATCAAAGAAACATATGGCTGTAATGATGAGAGGTTTTCATTACACCGCTATTGCTTGGGAGACAGACTTGGTTAAGCATAATCCTTTCTGATTAATCTTGTTTATAATTGCTGAAGGAAGGAAGGCCCAAGATAAACAGTGTCAATAAATGGAAAATTTAACTTAGAAGGAAAAATTAAAAAATATTTTTGCTTCCTTAAGGAAAGCAAAAGCCAAGTGCAAATGAATATGCATTTTTTACTTCAGAAGGGATTTCAATAAACTAGAGCAGGGATTCTTCCATGGCAAGAGGGAAAGGAATTAAGTTGATTAGAAATTCCTAAGAAATGAGACATTGAAAATATAATTGCAAAAACTTTGCATATACAGGATAGAGTCACTTACAGCCATTAATTCCTTCATTGTAGGAACTATTGAAATTCCCCTCCTCTAAAACATACGCATTAATTAGATGGCAGATTGGTATATATCATCCCAAAATATTTGACTATGCTAAGACCATTGTTTAGATGGGATGGGATGATCAATTACGGAATGATTATGAGAAAAAAATGTGTGCAGCTTTCTATTGTTATTCATACAATATGCGAGGAGATTAACAGACTCACTGCTTGCTATGCAGAGATATCAGAGGAGAAAGCCATTTCTCAGGGACATTGATTGTGTAGATTAGATAGACATTTGTATGGACAAAAGATATAAAAGTAAATTCTTGTATGACGGTTCCCTTAGGCTAAGGAGAAATTTCCATGCACTTAAGCCTTCACTCAAGCTATGAATGATGGGAGGTGGGAGTACACTGTAGGTTGGATGTTATCTATGGTTCTATGTGAATTGTCTAAGAAAAAGTTGAGATTAGCAAGCAAGGTGATCTCCAGGGCAAGATTCACAGGGTGTGTTGATAAATGAAACTCAAACAGATTATGCTGGATTCTTTCTGAAAACTAAGCAGAATAAATAGAAGCCCAGTTTAGTTTTCTTTGCTTCTCTTGCCAATGGAGCTTTGCTTTGGTGGCATAAGACGGTTGCATGCCACTTAATTAAATATGTCAGGGCATTGTGTCACAAAAGATACACATCATGTTCCTTTTTTCTGCATCAATGCTAAAAGGTTGCTTAGCAACCTTATTCTGCCAGCTTTAATTATTGCTTTAATACTCTGAAACTGATAAAGGAAACTGACTTTTGAAGTTAATTTTCTGATGTGGTCTTTTTTATAGTAAGAATAAAAAACAGCACAAAGCTATCTGGATTTGTTTCATAATAAGACAGCAATGAAAATATTTCAAAATCTATATTGGACAATCTCAGCCAATTCTAAACCAAATAATGGTGTGCATGAGTTTTCTAGAATCTTTTGCCCACATTTTGTGTTTGTTTCTTTATTTCAATATCACCTGAATAAGTAAAAGAAGAACAAGGGGTTTATGATATGGAACCTCTTATTACTACTTTATTGTACTTAGAAAGTTAATTTCCATATGTCTTACTGTCACAGAACTTCTTTTGGCCATTCTAGTTCTATCTGAATTGAGTTGCATTTTCACCATTGTCTTAAACTGGCTTCCCACTAGCTCTCTTTCTATAACATATCAGATCAGTATGTAGGGAGAGGATTTACTGTGTTATGGGAACAACAGAAAGGAGTTGATCCAGTCAAGTAATATGAAATGCAACCCCAAATGCACAGTGCTAAGCATGCACAATGCTAAGCTAATTCCATTCTATCAGTCGTCTCATGGAAACAGGTAATGCAGTTTCAGACTGCAGCCTCCCATCCAGACTGCAGCCTCCCATCTGGTTCCCTCTAGATTCAAACTTAAGGCAAACTAAATCTGTATTGCAATAGGTTGGCAATAGTGCTCAGTCTGGACTATGCCCTGCAGTATTGCTTGCTCTTCCCATTCATGAAGGAAGGCAAGACTCACCACTGGCTCCTATGTGCACTGGTCATCAGGGCCTGCCTTTTTCTTGACTCTTTCTTTTACTAACTCCTGCTTTGCAGACATGAATGCTTCCACCCTCCTTTCCCTCATTATTGTATCTCCTTTGATCCTAACCCAGATCTTTAGTTTTGTTTTTACTTCCTCTCTTGTCTTTAAAAACTTTACAGAGGAAGAACAGATAGTTCAATTTAATTGAAGCAAAATATATGGTTCTTACATTGCAACTTAATTGTTAGAGAGCAACTATTCCCACAAGAGAGCTAGATCTGACCCTCCCTAAATACCTTACAGCCTTATCTAGTAGTTGGGTGTGTCAGACTGAGTGGAACTATTAAAGAAGAACAAAGCAGTTGAATACAATGCCTTAGCTGCCAAACAGAAGTTTGAAATTGCAGCTGGAAAACACCTGTGTGGAATGCATTTGCAATGAACTACAAATGGGAGGAAGACAAATCTGTTCCTGCATTCAGGCCATGGTGAGTGTGCTGCTGGACTGGCAACATGGCAAGCACAAAGTGTGCATCTGCATACAAATCAATTATTTATACAGTCAATATATTTCTATTCTGCTGCAATTCAAAAAAGATTTTTATGTCCATTAATTTGTTTTCATATAGTCAGGAAAAAGAACTTCAGAGAAAGTGATTGATATCCCCATCATAGAGCTCACTGTCAAGGCAGAAAAGACCTCTCAACCAGAGATTGGCTGCATTTGTAAGCCACACTTACTGCTGCTTTCCTAGCTAATGGCAAAAGTTCATGTGAAGTAATGACATCTTATAAGTACAGTACTTTCCTCCTGTTAGAAGGGTTCTTGGATTGTTAGGCACCTTCTGGAGAAAGTGGATAGGGAGTCCATGTTTTTGAAACATTTTTGTCCCAGCAATGTGATTCTGTGATCCCATTAATAAGAAGGTTTAATCAGGTGCTGCCTAATTGGTTTAAGTACCTTGTTGAAACAGGATTAATAAATTTCATATGACCATGGACTTAGTGTATTAATAGCAGAAATAATAATATCAAAATATTTAAAACAGAATTTTCAGTTCAGAATTATCTAAATTTGAGCTGTTTGGTACACTACTTTAAATTATGTACATAAATAATATTAGGCAACTTACTATAGATTGGTAACAGGAGAATCAAATCTTCTAGAGGGAGGCCTTGACCTACAACCATTCATTTTAGAAACAACAATATTGAAAAAAATGCCTTACAACTGATCTTTGCACTTACAACTATTGCAGCATCTCCACAATGATGTGATCAAAATTCAGTGCTTGGTTTACAATGGTTGCTGCATCCAGGGTTCATGTGATCAGCATTTGTGATTTTACCAGCTGGCTTATGACAAAGTCAATGGGGGTAGCCAAATTTGCTTAATGACTGTATAATTCATTTTGGCAGTTGCAATAATTTGCTTCAAAACTGTGGCAAAAAAGGTTGTAAAATCAGACATGACTCATTTAATAACACCTAGCTTAATAATGAAATGTTGGTCCCAATTGTGGTATAAGTTGCATAGGAATATGTAACCTTCCAATTTTTCTGTCCAATTTATCTTTTTCATGATATTCTGAAACATGGAAAACAATTCTTGACATGTGATATTTATTTACTTTATGTTTTTAAAAGACATTTTGATGATGTGGTGGAATATTTGTTGTTCTTTCAGCCATTTTATAATCATTCCATTAGTCAATATTCACAACAAATCTTTGGTTGTGCTGAAGAATTTGAACAGAACCCAATTCACATATAATTGATGACTGTCTGAAAAAGGACTGACAAAGCAGAGACTGTTGTATTTCAAGAAATTTCTTCAGGAATTAAAAAAAATTGAGATGGATTTTCACATTTTTATTTTTAAAATTCTATACTATATGGTGAATTACCAAAGTTTAATTTTTCTTAATCTAATTTTCTGTGACTCGAATCCTTGTAGTTTCATTAGCTAGCACTATTAATATCTTAGTTCCAGATGATCCTTGTACAATATGGATATGAAGCTGTGTACTTATAACTTGCATGTTTTGAACTTTGAAGTGACTTCTGTAGAGTTGAATTGCTATTTCATCTCTAAATATAATTGTACACTTATAATTCAAACAAAGATCTTAGGCAGATGTTTGGTGTATACCTGATATGGACTTTAGCAAACTCTGCTTAACACATCTTGGTTAAGTGAGGAACAGATGTAATTTGTTATTTCAATTTGTATGACTGCCCATCTCAAAGAATGACTCTGTATGGCCAACAACAGTTAAAACCTTCATAAAAATATACCTCCCCATTGTATATACAGTATACATTGTATATACAATATACCCACACACACACATACACACAAAATTAGCACCAAGGTACAAAAAACATCAACAATAAGCAATGTAACCATTATATGGTCTTAACCACATAGTCAAATCCCCAAGCCTAATGGCACAAACACATCTTTAAGGACTTGATTAGGATCCAGTTTAATCTGGGGGGATAATATTCCCAAAAGTGCGCTACATGACTGAAAAGGCTTTTTCAGTATAATATCACCTGGTTCTGCCAGGTGATATTATATATATCATATGGGACCTGGAACATGACTCTTTTGCCTGGCATAATTAGGGAAATGCAGTCCTTCAAATAAATGGGTCTCATATCACAAAGGGCTTTATAAGTTATTAATGGACCCTTGGATTGAATTTAGATGCGTACTGATAACCAATGTAGCTCATGGAAGAAAGGTGTAACTTGATTGACCTCTTCATTCTGGATTAGCTTCTGGATGATCTTTATGCTGACCAAGGTCTCAATGATTGTGAGCATATCCTTCCAGTTCAAGAATAAGCACAACTGGATCAAAACATGAAGTTGTGTAATAGAGAACCTCAAGAACATTCTAAATGAAAAAGAAGCTTTGTTGCTAACCTGCTATCCAAATAATAGATAGCAAACAGAAATATTCCCAGTTTCTGCAGTTTACAGGAGTGATCTGTCAAATCACTGTTGAAATTTGTACCAAGGTATGATAGCTGAGAGAATCCAACAATCTTTACTTTGAGAGAATATATTGTTATATATATATCTTTAATTAGTAAATCTTTTCAGGATAACAGAGGTACTTATCAATACATGTTAATACATTTTTGGTTATTCTATCTTTAAAATACAAAATAGTAGAGTTATGTATTACAAATCTACCATAGTTCTAAAACTGTAGTTTTCATCTAGGCATTTTAGACCAAATTATGTTTGCCTGTTTCAAAGCAGATGACTAGAACCTGAAAGAGTTTAGTTAATTCTTTCTCTTAAAAAGCCATTAGCTTAATTTTTAAATATCCTGATATTCCTATCTTCTACAGGTTGTTCAAAATTATAAACTGACCATTATGATTAGAATTAAGCACTAAAGGCTCAGAATTGCAGAGAGAAATTGAATCAAACTATCTCCCCCTTAATTAAGGAAGAGAATATCAGTGAGGAATTTTACAGAATTTTAATCAATTTACAGATTATATAAATAATTTGACAACTGTACAATTCTGAATCATTATATGCAGTTGTTTTACAATGGCTGTTTAGCCTAATATTTCTACATTTAGAGATGTTCAAACACTTCATGGATTTCCAAAATATTTCAGAAGCTGATAATGGGATATAGATGATAGAACAAAGGAGTGAGATGTTTCCAATTGGTTAGTGTTGCTTCAGAAAACCTTTAATCAGCCAGATTTTTTTTTCAAGAAATAACTGTCTTTAACTAGCTTAGGAGATATGTTCCAAATGTCTCTTTCCTGAGCATGGTTTTGCTGATGTGAAATTGCTGGATTATATATTTAATGCAGTAGCCATTTCCTTTAAAATTATGCTTTCTGAAATGGCAGCAGTTGGCAAATTCAACTATCAATTGCTCAGTGATGTAAAGAAGGCATGTGTGAATCAGCAATGCGCTCACAGCAAGACATTCCATCTCAGGTCTGATAACAGGCTGAAAAGGGAGGGAGGAAAACCATCTGGTTCCACAGTGAAACTCTGAAAAAAGAAAGGTATTCTGTTCACTCCCTCTCTGCCTCCTGCCCCAAATCCCATAGCAATCTTTGGCATTGCCAATTGACACTTGCAGAGAAACATAAGGCTTCATTTCCTAATCCAATGAGAAAATGGAAAAAATGACCTGGAGGTTATGAAGAAAATGAGTCTCTCTAGCAGTTGCCCTTGCCAAAAGCAAGCCTTTTTCTTAAAGAATTATAGCTCTAAATAATTTTGGATCAGGGAGTGTTGAAATTCTTTAGCTTCCTTGCAATTCCTAGCAAGCCACTAAGTTAGGCTATATAACCTAGCAAGGAAGGCCCAAAGTTGTCCTACTTAAAAGAAAAGCAGTAGAAATGTAAATTTCATTCTCTTTAACAGTATGGAGGATCTTACAAAATAATGTATTCAGCTTTATTTCAGAAGTAATTAGTTTTGGAAAGAACAAAAAAGAAAACCTTATTTTTAAAATAAATACATTTCCCATTGAGTTAATGTTATTATTGCAGCCTGTGACCTAAATTGTTTTGCTGAGGAGGAAACAGCTTTTCAGGAGGAAAGGTTATACAGCTGCTTATCACTGAATTGCATTTGACCATCTCCTTACAAAATACAAAATAGTGAGCCCATACTTGTTTTCAAAGGGCATAAATTGAGAAGAAACAGTGCCTTTTTTCTTCAATATAGCATAAGCATTTTCTTGTATGCAGAATGTAAAAAAAGGTAAAGGTTTCCCCTGCCAGTCATGGCCATCTCTAGTGGGTGGTACTCATCTCCGTTTCATTGCCAAAGAGCCAGTGTTGTCCGAAGATCATTCCATTGTCATGTGGCTGGCATGACTATGTACTGAGGTGCACAGAATGCTGTGACCAAAGCTAGTACCTATTTATCTACTTGCATCTTTACATGCTTTCTTGCTGCTAGGTTGGTAGGAGCTGGAGCAAGTAACAGGAGCTCATTATATGACACCTGGGTCTCGAACTTGGGCTGCTGACCTTCTGACTAACAAGCCCAGAGTCTTAACTGCTAGGCCACTGTGCCCCCATCCCACCAATTTAGGCAGTACCTATTTATCTACTTGCATTTTGCATGCTTTTGAATTGCTAGGTTGTCAGGAGTTGGGATGAATAATGGGAGCTCACCCCATTACACAGCACTTGGGCCTTGACTTGGGCTGCCAGTTTTTTGGCTGACAAGCCCAGTATCTTAATCGCTATGTAATAGTACTTTAATGAAAAGGATGATGATAATGGTATAAATGCAAGCATAAATTCGAATTATTTATTTAAATATTTCCTGTAAATTGTAGGAAAGCCTAATACTGAAATTAAGACAATAGATTTGTCATTATCTTCTAAAATAAATAAGAGAAGAAAAGTTTCTAGTATTAAATATGTTAAAGATCACAATTTTTTTCTTGTGCAGTAGGAGGGTCCTTAGGTACCCATCATTGGTTTATACAGTTGGGAACAAAATACTTTTAAGAACTTGTTGTGGTTTCTATCTCAAAATGGCCCCTGGGAGTTTAGTTAACAACAATGCACAATGTACCAAACGAATTAGGGAGTTTCCTGCAGTCTTTGGATTTTTTTAACCATTCAAATTTTGCCTTTCTTTCCTAAGCAGATGGGTTCAATTCTGAAGTAAGTTGTATCTACAACTACTCAATTAAAAAATTCTTCTAGGGCCTTTTTGGGTCCCAAAGGCATTTTTGTAATTAAAGAAGATGCTAGAGCTGGCACAATGGTTTATGTTATGCCAGTTTTGTATTATTTTTAAAAATTAAAATAATTACATAAAATAGAGAAGGCATTCAATCTCACTGAATCTCATGCTATATTCCTTGTCCCTAGTTTATATTATGCCTTTGTGGCATGCGTAACAATCATCCTTGAAGTACTTCTATGTGAAATCCAGGAGTGCTTGAAGTAAATGAATTTATGAAATATGTGATGAAATGGTTACCATTATGGTTATCATGAGCCTTTATGTTTTTTTTCTGAGAATACTCTTGAACAGTGAACTATTCCTCAGTATCATGTTTTTGTATATTAACTGTCAATTGAAGAAGGCATGATAAAAACAAATTAAAATTATGGGACAACAAATTAATATTAAACTCTTGGAGAGTCTTAAAGATGGTTTCACCCAGGATAATTTTAGCACTTTTCTATTGGAATTATTTTCAAATGCAACGAAATGAACAGGTCCAAGTATCTCATGCTCCAGAAGACTTGACTAGTTTATTAGCCATTAAGGAGAGTAATGATCTAGCTTGCCTGTTATGAGATTTATAGATAGCTCCCAACTGCCTGAAAGAAACTAACCAGAACTGTTCCTGACTCTTTAATAGAAGCCTGATAAGCATTTTTAGTCTTATAAAAGGCTTCCATTTAGTCTTTTCTCAATATTTCTAGAACATTTAATTGTACAAATGCTATATAGTAGAATTCTTTGGAATTCTACCTGTTTGCCATAATCACTAACCCTATCAAATATTTTGCCTTGAATTTTTTGTAATCTGATTATATTGGTGGCAGTGTTAGATAGACATTAAACTAAGTGCAGTTTGTCCCAATATTTTTCAATTGAATTCTACTTCCAAATGATGTATTTATATGCATAGGCATACACATACTTCATATATACTTTGTGTACAAACAGACACAGACAAACACCCTTACTAATACCTGAGAAGCTGATCCTGGGGTAATAGCAGATTCAGATATTCTGGCCATGTTTGCAGTCTGTCTGTCTGTCTATCATTTAATTTATCTACTTTATTTATCTGTATAATTTATATAACTGAATAAATAGAAAACAAATATATTTTAACCCTATTTCATTGAATAAATTGCAATTGGCTGGACTATGTACAATAGATATGGACATTAGTTTATAAATACAACATAGGAAGCCAAAGCTAAGAAAACTACAGTATGAATCAGCACAGCAATCAATGAAATCAGTGAAAAGAGATACTGTTGCCGAAGTCAGGATTCATTGATTGGATTTAGTTACCAAATGTTAAGACTATTCCGCTTTTTTTTGCTTGATCATATAAGTTCTATTTTTGTAGTTTAACAAATTGTATTGCCATTTTGTGAAAAGTATTTCAGTTTTTTTGCCAATGCAAACTTTTGAATACACTTTATAAAACAGCTAACAGTGTTTTTAATAGTAAAAACAGTGGTCATCTATTCTGCTACATTGTCTTGTTTTCTTTAGGAAAACAAGTAAGTATGATACTGCATTTCATATGATAAAGCTGCAAACAGATTGCATATCCATGTCATATTATTTATAATATAACTTTTGTGTTATAAATAATAGCAAATTACAAATAATGCAACTTTCAAAAATTAATATAATTAATTTAAAAAAATCTGCTTACTTATATTACCAGTTTTTTTGACTTAAAACATGGTTACATTTAGGAGAGTCAGCAGATAAAGTTTACTGGCTGCCAATAGGAAACACAGCTAATAGTAAAAGTTTACTTCTTCTGTGATTCATACTGTATAGTGCATTGATTTGCACTTTGAATAATGAAAATCTATTGTTACTGTGATAATGATATCTTTGGTCCATTAGAAATATTTTGCTGTCTTAGAATAAAAAATAGTACATCGTCACACAACTGAACCTGGATATTATCCAAGATTGGTCAAGATATTTTAGCAATGGAAGCAAAAATTGTATTAATTTGTTTCCTTCTGTGATAAAAAAATAAACTAATTAACAATTTACAGGATGATTATAACATACAGACAATTTCTGTGATTCATGTCAGCTTTATTTTGCCTTAGGACACAGTCAATTTTTTGCATTCATTCTGTTGTGAGGAAGTTATAGGGATATTTTTCAGAGCAATTCCTGTAGATGCTGTGTATAATTATTTTCACAGACTTTGCTGAGTTAAGGAAGGCTACTATGCATTTATGATAAACGCTTTCTCTTACCAAAATGTGTACAAATCAGTTGTGTTTTCATGCAATTATATCATTGCAGAAATTATATCACTGCATGTGTATTTGAAATACTGATTGATATATATGTGCATGTAATAATTAGAGAAGAAGGAACAGGGAAGCCATTCTAGAAAAATAATCAGTTTCATGAATTCATTGTCTTAATGCACTAACATTCATTATATATTAAAATGTATTACAGACAAACAAACCAAAAGGATAGCCCTTGTTCCAAAGAAGCATAATTTAAAATTCATAAGCAAAAAGCAGGAAAATTTATTTATCACTGTTGATAAACATACCTCTGTGTTAGGAATGATTTTACCAAAGTTCTGTTGTTCACAACTGGTCCACAGTGTGCTTCATCCTGCTCCTATAACACTTGAGATTTAAGATGAACTTCATATCCATCTGCAGGATTTTCAAAACATTTATTTGGATATTTATTTTTTACTTTGGGAATTATAAGTGAATTATTCTGATGAAGGTTTTTTTAAAGTTGTTATGAAACTGATATATCTTCTGTATCATATCCGATGGATAAAAATATATTGTTCATTACATGGATTTGTTTTTACTGTTATAGTGAATTCTTCCTGGGAGACCTGTGCGAAGGAATGTAGTGAGAAAATGGATTCCCAGGAGGAAGAGGTACATTCCAGCAGAGTAAGAGGAAACTCAGCTCAGATATTATGAGTGAGAGAAAGAGGGTGAAGATAGCCCCTACTTAATAGTTCATAGAGTGTATTGTGGATGTAGATAATAGACTTTTTAATCTGGCAAGATTTTGTCTATAGATGTGAAAAATAAGGGACTAGCCTGGCCTGGGAGAATTAACATGTGCTGTTATTCTTCATTAATACAACTTGAAAGAACAGGTTAATGATACATCATCATAGAGAAAAACTATGTCTGTGGTTGCTAGGAGTTGAAAATGACTTGATGGTATATAAGCAAACAATTGATCGATCACTAGTCTGCTTCACATATAGTCCTTGACTTAACAACCATTTGTTTAGCAACTGTTCAAAGTTATGATGGTGCTGAAAAAAGTGATAACTATCCCACACTTAAAACCATCACGGAGTCCCCATAGCAATTTGATTGTAATCTGAGTGCTTAGCAAGCATTGCATTTATGATGGATGCAATGTTTTAGAATAACACGATTACCATTTGCAACCTTCCCAGCCAGGTTCCAACACAGAAAATCAATGGAGTAGCAGGGAGGAAGTGTCCCAAATCATATTTTATTGTTGTTCAGTCACTAAGTCATGTCTGACTCTTCATGACCCCATGGACCACAGCATGCCAGGCTTTCTTGTTCTGCATTGCCTCCCTGAGTTTGCTTAAATTCACGTTCATTGCATTGATTATGCTATCTAACCATTTCATTCTCTGCTGTCTAACCATTTCTTCTCTTTTTGCTTTTTGATGCCAAATCACACTGCTTAATAATAAGTTTTCTTGTCCCAATTGTGATCAAAGGTGTCTCAGTCTACCTTTAGTATATGCAAAAAAGTATCATACAGTTAAAATGATTAGTTAATCCAAGTGTTGTTTTCATCTGACTCATTTGTTCAGCAACATGGAGGAAAAATGCTGAACATTTTTTACTGATGATTGGGCTTCTACTTTGTGTCATTATTAACACTGGCTCTCCTCATCAGGATCTGCTGAAATTAATGAATGATGGGTTTTGCTTGCCATAATATATATTACTCTGAAAATGCAGGGAAAGGCCACAATACAGACCCTATGGGTGTATGGAATTTTGTTTAGTTTGGTCTAATAATTAGGGCATCAGGCTAGAAACTAGGGGACCATGAATGCAAATGAATGCCAGCTGGATGAATTTGGCCCATTCTTTTTTGGCCTCACAGGGTAGTTGTTATAGGAAAATAGAAGGAAGAAGATATTTTAGATGCGTTTGCTGCTTTGAGTTATTTGTAAAAAGAATATAGGCAGGATACAAATTAATAAAATAAAAATGTAGTATTTCCTGTAGTTATATTTTGCATCTCTTGAAATTTTGATCTACTTACAAAGACAACCCATCTAGAAGGCATTGTTCTAATTAAAATAGATATTTAGGCACAGATTACTGAAGCTATTTCTGTCCAAACAATGTTACAGTTGAAGAACTAAGTTTTGTAAAAGTAACCAAATAAAAGAAAAACCAAATTTCTTATGGTTTGTTTGTTTGGTTTTACAATGAGATATGAGTATCAATGAATACTCATATCTCAACTTTAGACCTGACATGGGTAAATATAGACTGAGTAAATGAGATATACAAATTTCTTATGGTTTGTTTGGTTTTGGTTTTACAATGAGATATGAGTATCAATGAATAAGACCTGACATGGGTAAACATAGACTTCTCTCAAACAGATTGAATACTACTGATATGAGCTGTCATTACATCCACTAATTTTCATCATGTCTGTACTGACCTGTATCCAAGCTCTAGTTTTATTTAGTAAATGCACCACCTTATATGTGTTTGATGAAAAGAAAATACACCATTGTTCATCAGGATATTTCATTCACTCTTGATTCCCAGATATCCTTACTTAAAAGTTATATGCAAAAGTAAACTAACATGGATAATAAGAATTAAACATTAATAGACTTAAGAAGTGAAATGAAATTTTCCACTACAATTTTATGCAAGTAATCATAATACATATTTTGATGCTATTGAAAGCCATTAAGAGAACCAGGAGAATCTACTCTGTTACTGTTCAAGCCACATTGAAATGACTTGTTAAACTGCAGCATTCTAAAAAGAATTGTGAGTTCTTTCAACATTCTTCTATTTTTGTTAGGAATACATGCAAATTATCATGCTTCTCTTCATGGAGGCTGTTACTGTTCAGCTATAACAAATTACCTAATTTGTAATCTTCCAATTAGGTGAAATAATAGGCACCAGGATATAAGGGCAAATATATACAAAGTTTATTCATTCTATTTTTTATTTATTTATCATATTTAGATACTGCCCATCTCACTCACAGGGTGACTCTGGGCAGTTTACAGATAAACTGCATAAAAACATATATAAAACAATACATAACAAATTCAGTAAAACAGAGCCAAGTAAAAACAAAATAAAATAACTTAAAAATTACATGATAGGAGTGCTTTCAGGGTGCTCATCACTTCCAGTTTGCATGCCACTTTTCAATCCCCATGGGGGTTGGCAGAACCAGGTCTCTACACTCTTCTGAAAGGGCAGGAGAGTGGGGGCCTGCCTCACCTTTGTGGACTCCATCAGTTAAAATTCTTTAACCGCTGGGGACATAATATACCTTCCTTGCCTGATTAGGTGGGATAAGTCAATGTGATGGGGTAAGATAGTTCCTCAGGTAATGTGAACTCATGCCATGTAGGGCTTTAAAGGCAATAATCAAACCTTGCATTGGGCCAAAACACTTCACACAATAAAGTATTAAATGGACTATCCTTCGGAAGCCCCAAATTGCTCACATGGCCACATTCTGCACCATCTGTAACTTCCAGATACTCTTTGAGGATTGTTCCATGAAGGCCACATTGGAATAGTCTATATGAGAGGTGACCAGGGCATGAATGACTGGGAGAAGGATGTCCTGATCCAGGAGGGAGAGTAATTGGCACTGTTTTCTAAGCTTAAATCATAATTAAAACATGAAAATTATTCAACAAAATAAGAATAAATAAATAATGCATTCACCCTCCATTTAATGATCTGCATTAATTATGGCAATTTCAGTTGTGACATACATAAGTCATTTTGTCTTCAGAATATCTTGTAAATGTCTCACAGTATACTATTTAAAAAATGTTATCTTCAGGTAACTGAGAAAGGAACCATATATTGTACTAGGTGAAGTAATCATTCATTGTTTAGAAATTTACTTGAATACTATGTGAAGATATTTTATATACAAATGCTTTTTTGTATTGTGATTCTGGTATTAAAAACTACTGAAGCTGGTGTCTTGATTATATTGTTGATGTCTTAAAATGTCTGAACTGAAGATAATAATATCGATGTTGTGGTAAGAATTGGCTCCAGCAATTTCATAGGAATTCGTTCTCATTTTCCTTCCAGCAAAAAAAAAAAAAAATTCCAACCTGATTATGTGGATGATAACATTCTCTGTAAACTATTTACTTGTTTTGCCTACATTGATTATTAGTGCATGTCTTTGAAAGTTATTTTTGTTGTTGTTCAGTCATGCAGTCAAGTCTGACTCTTTGCTACTCTATGGACTGCAGCACGCCAGGCCTCTCTGTCCTGCACTCCCAGAGTCCACTAAATCCATGCACAGCACACTGACTATGCTATCTAACCATCTCTTCTTCTTCCATACCCTTCTCCTTTTGCCTTCAATCTTTTGCGTCACAGTTTTTCTAATGAGTCCTTTGTTCACATTAGGTGGCCAAAATATTTGAGCTTCAGCTTCAGTATCTGTCCTTCCAGTGAGCAATCAGGCTTGATTTCCTGGAGGAGTGACTGGTTTGATCTCCTTGCAGTCCAAGGGACTTTCAAGAGTATTCTCCAGCACCAAAGTTTAAAGGCATCAGTTCTTTGATGCTCAACTTTCTTATGGTCCACCCCTCACAGCCATACATTACCACTGGGAAAACCATAGCTTTGACTATACGGATCTTTGTTGGCAAGGTGATGTCTCTGCTTCTTACTACACTGTCCAGGTTGGCCATAGCTTTCCTCCCAAGAGCAAGCGTCTTTTGATTTCATGGCTGCAGTCACCATCTGCAGTGATCTTGGAGCCCAAGAAGGTGAAATCTGC
>JANHZU010003833.1:248048-263497 GCA_032468055.1 Acrochordus granulatus
TTATTTTCCACCATGATTTGCAAATAGATTCTTTCCAAATCAGACAATGTGATTGTCTGGATTTGTTTTCACATTTTTGTCTCTCATAGTTGAGTATCCCTATGATGACAATTACTTGTTTACAGTAATTGTAAACAATTACAATTTTTTACAGGCCTCTCTCATCTATTTAAGTAGGAGAACTTGCACAATTGGTAGCTGACTAAATACTTTTTTGCCCCACTGTAACAGGGGCACAGTGGCCTAGCAGTTGACAGGCTTGTTGGCTAGAAGGTCAACAGCCCAAGTTCAAGACCTTGGTGCCACATAAGCAGATGAGCTACATTACTTTCCCCAGCTCCTGCAAACCTAGCAAATCAAAAGCATGCAAAATGCAAGTCAATAAATAGGTACTGCCTAAATTGGTGGGAAGGTAACAGTATTTTGTGTGCTTCATTTTTTAGTCATGCTGGCCACATGACTACAGAAGCATTTTTGGACAATGCTGGCTCTTTGGTTATGAAACTGAGATGAACACTATGCCCTAAAGTCGGACATGACTGAAAGGGTAAACCTTTACCTTTCTACAGTATTTAACGCTGTTATTTTCATAATTATTATAGTGTTGTGATTCAAGAACTAAGAGTCTCAAAGAGAAAGAATGGAACAGATTTTATCTCCTTGAAGTATAGTTTATACATCGAGAAGGAGGGGGGATTCAACCTATATTTTAGACTATATTAAAACTTAATGGGTATGTTTGAAGTATATATGAAAATCTGGGTTATTATTACAAGTAGCAGATAATGTTCCATTGTGATGGGCAGGAATGTAAGGAAGCTTATGTATTGTAGAAACTCATCTCTTCAGCTTTTCTTCTCAGAACCCATTCAAGCAAAAACAACATTTAAAAGATTAGAATAAGATATCACTTTAACTGTTTTGTTGACAAATCCAGGCTATAAACAAACAGTAAAACACAGCATATTTTCCTCTCATGGTGCCTATGAGATTCACTGAGATTTTGAAAAATAAGGCCATTATCTTACTTAGCTTCCCTTAGAGGAATCTACTTCAGTTATTGGAAATTGGAAAATAATGTCCCAAATCTAAATTCATGGGGCACCCACTCTCTAATGGGGATAACACTTCTATAAAAATATATGAGAAATGAAGGATGTCCTCCATAGCTTCCTCTGGGAAAATATAGAATTGAAAGGATCTCTCTTTGTTGGAACACTAATGGCAAAATATTATGTTCATATGTAATAGATTCATTAATGTATTAACCCAAAACTGACTAAGGTCACACATTGCATTGAGTATGTTTGACAAATCATAGTGTCACTCATACATTTTATGTCTATCTGAAATCAAATCAAACACATTATGGTACAATGTGTAAAATTTAAATTCCATTTGTATCTTTAATTTATAAGAAACAATTGTTTGTATGTAAAGCACCAGAATGCAGGAAATCTAAGTGCTGATTTTAACTTTTAAAACCAAAAAAAGCAGCTGTGGACAAATTTACTTGTCAGAGCAATTTATTTATCAAATCCTAACATTATCTTCTAAGATCAAAAAGGTGTATTCTGAACATGAGAGGAAATATGAGTGTCACATATCTCTGTTATTCACAAGTCTCACAGCTTTTACATATGGACCAAATAGGAGGACCTTGGCTATTTCCAGACATGTTGCAGTTTTATTTTAGTGCTTTTTTAAAAAATAACTCAGAGAAGGCTTTAAGGAAGAGAAGTTGGTTTTCTCAGAATAATGATGCAGCTGGCAAGAACATTAGAAAAAAACCCACCCTATTACCAAAAAAAAAATCTCATAAAAAACCTGCCTGCATTGTAAAAAATGCAGGGGAAAAATGATAGGAAGATCTTTTTGTCACCCACAGGAAATGATAGGAAGATCTTTTTGTCACCCACAGGTCATTTTAGCCAAACCTCTGCAGCATTTTCCCCTGTGGTTTTATCCATATGTTACAAAGTGTTTTGAACAAGATCTGTCCTTAAATCATTCTAACGTCAATGGGTATGGGATAAAAAAAGCCCCCAGTTACACTTTATAAATAATTTATTCTGTAACAAAGCTGTCAAGTTTCAACACAAAGAAAAGGTCCAGAGAATATCATGATTAATGGTACTGTAATCTGCTGAAAGTTTTGGAATTACTGGGTCACTCTCTCCCAAATCCATTCATTTCCCAGCATTATTATTTATTTGGATGACCAAGTCAATTTCTATTCCAAAGGCAGGCTAAAAGCCAAATTGAAATGATGTAAATTATCAGTAGCTCTTGTCACCATTTGTTTTAGAATCTTAATTACAAAAAATGTGTTGGAGATTCTGCAAAAAACTTTTTAATGCCAGAAGATTTAAATTAGGCAATTCCTAATTGAATGCAGTGTAGCTTGCCTGTGGTTTTAATGTTGCTTATTTTACCATGTTTTAGAATGTATGTTATGAATTATTATTATTGAATTTGAGACCCAAGAGCTGCTATGTAACAGGGTGAGCTCCCATTGTCTGCCTAGCAACTCTCAACCTACCAGTTTAAAAGCATTTAAAAATGCAAGTAGATAAAAAGATACCACCTTTGGTGGGAAAGTAACAACGTTCATATGCCTTTGCATCCACATGACCACAGAAGCATCTTTGGACAATGCTGTCTCTTTGGATATGAAATAGAGATGAGCACTGTCCTCTAGAGCCGGACATGACTGAAAGGAGAAACCTTTACATTTTACCTTATGCATTATTATTCTATTTTATGATTTAGTCCATATTTTGTTAACTATACAGATAAAAAACAGGAAATAAATAACTAGACATGTTAATGCGCAAATTTTTGAAAATGTCACAGAAAAAAATTCTCAACCTCCCCTTCATAAATTCCTAACTTCCCATTCTTACCATATAAATAGTTAAAAGCCCAAATGATTTAAAATACTATTCTGTTCAATAAGCATTCATAGGTTTGGGAGAAATAAATAGAATCATCTCTGATACCAAACATACGTTATATTCAGACTGGAAAAACAGTACAGTATGTGAAAAAAACAGATATTAATAATAAATAAAGCAGAAATATGCTTTGCATCTCATAAAGTCATGTTTGAAAACCTCCATGGAGGAAAGTAGACTTTTAAGCAGAGATGTGAAAAGGAAAACTTAATAACTTTCTTCTAATACTTTGGGAAGAAATTTTCAAATTTAAATTTCCTTCAGATACTGCTTTTTGTAAACAAATGGGTCACAGAGCTTTCATTATAAGCTGGCAGATACTATAGCTTCTCCCCTCAGTGAGGTACCAACCTTGTTGTCATTGGGTGGCTTGTATGCTCTGAAGAAGATGAGAGCTACACCAGAGGTTTAACCATACTGGACAGGTCTCATCAGAGGAGCCAGACAAAGAGTGTCTCCCTCCCATAAAATATATGAGATGTAATTTATAGAAACCCATATTGGCTCAGTCATTGCCTGGAACAACAAGGACCACACTAGATGTTGTTGGAGTTCCTGGACATCTGGTGAAAAATGGGCTACAGGAATCCACTGGAGAAGGAAGTGGCAACCCACTCCAGTATTCTTGCCATGAAATCCCCATGGAGAGTAACAAAAGGGGAGGTTGATAATTTTTATGAAGGAGAGGTTGATAATTTTTTTCTGTGATATATTTCAAAAATTTGCGCATTAACATGTCTAGTTATTTATTTCCTGTTTTTTATCTGGATAGTTAACAAAATATGGGCTAAATCATAAAATAGAATAAGGTAGGATGGCAGAAGATGAGTCCCTCAGATTGGAAAGAATTACAAGTAGACCCAGAAATAGTGAAATAGCCAAAAGGATGCTCAGTTGTGGATGTGACTAGAGGTGAAAGAGAAGCCCAGTGCTGTAAAGAACAATATTCCATAAACCTGGAGTGTAAGATCTATGAATCAAGGTAAGCTAGATAGTCAAACATGAGATGGCAAGATTGAACATCAACATGTTGGGAATCAGTGAACTAAAATGGATAAAATGGGCAACTTTAATTCAAATGACCACTATATTTACTACTGTGGACAAGAATCCCTTGGAAGAAATGGAATAGCATCATAGTCAATAAAAGAATGAAAAAAGTAGTAATGACATAATGATCTCAGTTCAAACCCAAGGCAAATCCTTCAACATCACAGTAATCCAAGTCTATGCCCCAACCACTGATGCTGAAGAGGCTGAAGTTGACAGGTTCTATGAAGGCCTACAATGTTTTCTAGAACTCACAGCAAAAAAAGATGTCCTTTTCATCATAGGGGATTGAAATATTAAAATAGGAAGTCAAAAGTTAACCAGAATAACAGGCAAGTTTGGCCTTAGAGTACAAAATGAAGCAGGGCAAAAGCTAACAGAATTTTGTCAAGAGAACAAGTTGGTCACAACAAATACACTTTTCCAACAACCCAAGAGACGACTCCACACATGGATATCACGAAATGGTCAACACCGAAATCAGATTGATTAGATTCTTTGCAGCCATGTAGCAATTTGCGGATGGGATCTGACAGCATCCAATAGATCAGATGAAATGAAAGCAAGAGACAGACAAAGTGATGGAAAGTGGAAAGGTAGAGATGAGCAGAAGCAGATGCTTGCTTTGCTTTGAGCTGTCTTCCTCTTTTATTCATATGTATTCATAATACATCATTTAGTTGCAGGATGTGGACATAATACAATCAGACAGGTCAATCGGGAAAGAGTTAATAATTCCTTATTCTAGTTTCCAGAGACCAAGACAAAAACTTAAAAGATAGTAATTATTTCTACAGGATTATCCTTCTAAGTTTTCTGCTTACTTTGTAAATGGGTTACATGGGTTTTTTTCATGGGTTTGCCCACAAGGAGCCATATCTACAGGAAGAGAGACTCAGTCCAGATAATGCCTTGATGGGATTAATCCTTGTAATATTTGCAGGAAGCAAAGTTCAGCTGACTAAGGTTGGATAGGATTATCCCCACATATCCCCTTTCTTAATATTATTTAAAGCAGCAAAATTCTGCAATTGTGTATGTAAACATTGTATATCGGTTCTGGAAAACACCATAACAGCTGGTTTATGAGGCAACAAAGATCGTGCTTTGAAGGGGAATGTCGTGCCTTACATAGTAAGTAAAGCAAGTCGTTGCAATGCTATTTTTGAGTGACAGAAAGAGAGAAAGGAACCCCCCATCTCACATTCAGGGATCATGGAGATGATTGACTAGTTTGCAACCTGGGCCGGGCATGA
Organism: Acrochordus granulatus; assembly: GCA_032468055.1. NCBI lineage: Eukaryota > Metazoa > Chordata > Lepidosauria > Squamata > Acrochordidae > Acrochordus > Acrochordus granulatus. The sequence goes on from JANHZU010003833.1 coordinate 253,312, forward strand.
TGTGTATTCAGGGGTCCTTGTTCTGTGGTAGAAGCTGTGTAGCCTCATTCCATGGTGAGAACCAAAGTACCGTACTTCATGCCCCACATTGGGCACCAGATGTAGCGATTTGCGGATGGGATCTGACAGCATCCAGTAAGTCAGATGAAGCGAAAGTAAGAGACAGACAAAGTGATGCTTGGAAAGTGGAGAGGTAGAGATGAGCAGAAGCATTATCCTTCTAAGTTTTCTGCTTACTCTGTAAATAGGCAGTTCATGGGTTTGCCCACGAGGCGCCATAGCTACAGGAAGAGACTTAGTCCAGATGATGCCTTGATGGGATTAATCCTTGTAATATTTGCAGGAAGCAAAGTTCAGCTGAATAAGGTTGGATAGGATTATCCCCACATCTGAGCTCTGATTTTCAACTCTTGTTAACACTGATGACTACTACATTTCTTCTATGATTTTCTTGTCCACCATAGAAGATTTGATGGTTCTCTGATGTGAAGTGCAGTTAATTATAGTTCACCAATTCCCAGTATTCTTGATATTTCTGCTCTGAAAATATCAGATTGGTTCTGACATTACATGTATCAGTATAAGTGTATCTTTCAGAATCAAACTTTCCTTTTGCTTCTGGGTACATCAGCAGTTGAACATCATTTCAACTTTATTCTAACCATAGGATAATCTAGCTCATCATTAACATTTTCCTGATTGTGATGTTCATTTAGGGTTTTTTGACAGAATTTTAAAATGAGTTGCAGTTTGTTTCTGCAGTGGGTTATATTGAACCTGACCAATGTTTTGTCTACAATCTGCCAATCATGGATGATCCTTATGGGAGTCTGCCCTCCCATAGGATGTGCAAGTCCCATTACAAGGTAACAGTACATGAAGCGAAATATGTTGTATGCATGTTTAAAAGCACATAATAATCTATCATTTTGAACACATATGTTACTCTAAGTACCGATTTCCCAGGTGTGAAGTTTTCTTTTTGCTGCTAATGGAAAAACAGGGCAACCTGCATTCAGTCCCTTCATTCTCTCACCTTCAAATAATATCCATTGCTACTAAAATTGGTTATTTCTTTGCCATTACTGAAGTAGTTTCCAATTGACTGAAAGGAACAATTTTCATAGCTCTGATTTGTCCATGTGTAATGCAACAGTATTATTAAACATTCTGAATTGCAAAGGGAAAATGCCAACAATAAAAGGAAAGATGGGTGGATGGATGTTGTGCTACATTTACTGTTGTTGTTGCATCCAAAGAAGATGCAATGGGGGGTGGAGAGGCTTATACGAGAGTGGCACATACGTAGTGGTACTTGCCCTGTTTATTTTTTATGCAAAAAAATCAAGTGGTGTACAGTATGTGTATGAGAAAGAGAAACGGACAAAAAGATGAAGTGGAATGGCTGAGAAAATCTTAAACACAGCTTTTTAAAACCTTGGCAAGATCATCTGATGCCACTTTATCTGTTTTAGTTAAACATGTAATTGTATTTCTTTAAGAATATTGACCAATTGTGAATATATTTGAATAAATATTAACAAACCACATTTCATATTAAGTGCTATATGTACTTCATGCATCTTGTAAGCAATGTAGTTGCCCTCCAAAATTGCACTTTTACCTATTAGAAGTATGTGCCCAGCATTAACAAAAGCAGATAGAAGTATTTTTTATCTATAGTTTGCTGAAGAAGCCAAATCTAGCTGGATTACACATATGAAGTCAAAACCTGTTATTTATAAATCACAGTGACTGACTTTGCATAACTTGATTTATAGAATCTAAACAAACTGCAGTAGGGCTTAGTGTATGATGCATAGAATATAGGGTCATCTTTTCTGATCAATCATGATATAAAAATCTAGCAATCCCATGGCAATGTTTGAATGGATTGCTTTTGGTACTGCAATACTCATCTGGAGCATTGCCATGCCAAAGTTGCTTTCAGTGACAATTGTATCATTCTCTAATATCTGAAGTAGCCTTTAGAGTTACACTGTGAATATTTATAACTCTAGATAAATTTTTGTCTTGTTCTTCAGAATGAAAGGCATTCAGGCAATCCGCAGGTTAGATAAGGGTTTCAGTCCAGAAACCCATGAGGAAGATGATAATAGCAGTGACAATTTTTCACATGTACAAATATGGTGCCTGCCATTTTTCAGATTTGCAAAATGAGACTGTTATTTTTTTGTCCCTTTCCACTTAGAGCTTTATATGACTGAAGACTAACTCTATTAAAATATCTTGGTTTTTATTTTCATGAAAGAATAATTTATAACATGTAAAGTAATTTCAGGAATAAGAAGAAATAATAATGAAGGGAAACAAAATTTGATATTTAAACTACTGGATAAATGTTAGCTAGCATTTAACCAATTAGTTTAATATTTAGTATATAAAATCAGCTGATGATGCAGAATTTTTCTGATCTTCCAGATGCAGTCCTTCTAGCAAACATAAACTTCTATCAGTTACAAATCACAAATAACTTAATATCACAAAGGAAGATGCTGAATTAATTTCACTTTATTTTTTGTTGGACAAGCATTTTATTTCTACTTCTACCTGGAAGAAAAAAAAATTAAAATTCCTTTTTTATCCCATAAAAACTCCTTTATTCTTTCAACTGTTTTTGATGGCATATGTGATTTCCAAGACACCTTATCTAGTTCTTGGATTTGTGGTTAAAAGGATCTAGAACAGAATCTGACTAGGTACTATCATCAAAGGCAATATTGGTAATTCAAATCCATTATTGATTTAATGGTTCAGCCTGAATATCCTTGAGTTAAAAGTATGATGGAGAGAGGGATATTGATGCAAGCTTATTCCATCACCCCCTTATCACTCCTCTGAAGATCTTTGTGGAATGATTCCAAGGCCTTCAGAGACATTGAAGCCATATTTACTCATGTTTGCTATAAACCCCCCTCAATTGCAATTCAGTTAAGGTAATGTCCTAAGTAGGCTAAACTGAAGGCATTTATACTGTCTGTTCCCTGAAATGTTAAAAACAATGTGCAAAAATCTTCAGTGAGAATCACATGCTTCTAGCCTTGCTTCCACTGTTCTTTTTACATGGCTGCTCCCTACTGCAGGGCTTTGTTTTTACTGGATAGATGGCAGAGAAAGGAAAAAGTATTTAATATTTACAATCTACGAAGAGTTGAGCATAAAGAAAAGAATCAAGTTGGAGCACAGGTGCTTCATGATTAATATTTAATCAAATCCCAGTAGAGTGACTATGAAAATTCAGCTTTCATTAACTGAAATGACTTATTTCTCAGGTTTTTGCTTTTGTCTTCTTACCTCTCTCTAAAATACAGGCTGAAATCTGCTTCATTCTCTCTCTCTCTTTCTGTCTCTTCTCCAAGGTTTTTAATAATATTCCAATAGTTTGTCATTAAAAATCTAGGTCCCCTCATGTTGCTATAAAAGCAAAAGGAACAATCTTCCTCCTCCCTGGTGCTCCTCTGCATGTTCATTTAATTGTGTGTCTTACAGACCAGCCACTTGTTTAGGCAGTACCTCCAATCCACAGGATTGGCATCCCAGATTTTCCAGTAGAGCAATGCTTTTTTTAACACCAAAAATTAGTGTTCTTGTTCACAAGAAAGTATTGTGAAAGATTACTTTACATGATTTACAACCAAGATGATCAAATTTTGAAATTTTCCTAATTTCCTATAACATTTCCTAATTTTATAAGAAAAAAAAGAAAGCAAAACTTTATGTAAGTCTCAAACATACCACACGTTTTCTCCTGAGTCAAGCATCAACCTTATAGGACATTAACTTTGCATCCTTCTTGATACATATTTGAATCTTATTTTCCTTTCTGGGACTGCCTGCACTATCATAGGACACTCGAAGTTCATGTGTGTTTTGTGTGTTTATTCATACATATTGTATATATGATGCAATTACACTGAAACTGAAAAGATGTTATTTTAAAATAATCATTGCATTATCTACAATATCACTGAAATCTGTGTACTTAAGCATTGCAAAGTATAAATTAATTAAACACACCAGAAGTAAATTTTTATTGATTGTATTTGAATAGCATGATATGAAACTCATATATTATTTTTGAAGTTTATAAAAAAATTACTGCTGTAGTATAATGTACTCTTCCTTCAAATGTACATTCCTAGTTATTGATGCTCAATGGAGAGAGAACTCTCAATGGATTAGATGCTATATTTATAGAAATTTGCTTTTGTTATGCAAAAAGAATAACATCAAAAATTAAAATATATTTTATTTGAAATGCTTTAAATTTTATTTCCCCCAGTTCACTGTGAAGAAAGCAACATTTTGCTCCCTGAAGTTTCAGCCTATGAAACCTAATATCTATTTGGTTCTGGTCAAATATTTGCAGTTAACATATAATGGCACTGAAATAAAGTACAGTATTAAAACGTCTACTATGTATGCTTTATATCAATCAAAAACATTTTAAAATGATTATATTCCATGACATAGATCAGGCAACTTACATCTCCTTTGATACATCTGTATTTCAGCTTTCAGAGCCATCTAAATATTTTATTTATTTATTGAATAAATAAAATATTTATTGCCATCTGATTGTTGAATGACTCAAACATATTTATGCAACTGCTGAATAATGTTGGATAATGAAGTTTGCCTCGGTGCTATGGCAATGAGGTATCTTGTTTCCACAGATGAAGTTAAGTTTTAATTCAATATTATTCAGAATTGAAATTTTCACAAATATGTTTATTTCCTTGCCCCACTCAGGTTTTGACTGTAGTAATGACAAACTATTCAAATTTGGTGGCCCTTGGCCCCAAAATAGTTACCCAGACCTGATAACAATACATTTATGTTTATGATAAGTGGGATATGTGTAATTTGGGGATATGTCAAAAACTTTATCTCATGCTAATATATAGCCAGTGATATCTTATTACCATTCTGCATTATTAGAAGCAGTGAAATCAAAATTACAAGGATGAAGAGTTTATAGCTGATGGAAGTTCACAGGATGACTTTGGACCAATCATTATAAGCTAAACCTATTGCACATAGTGGCTATAAGAAAAATTGGAGGAGAATATGTGTTATGTTGCCTGAGCTTCTGAAAAAAAGTGGGAAATAAATACAGGTTTAGTTTCATTAAAATAATCTAAGGCAATAAAATGAGATGTTAATTGGCACCTTTTCACACTGAGCATTTTGCTCTTATTCTTTGTATGATCCTAACATTGCCTTTTGTTAGGATCATACAAAGAATAAGAGGAGCAAAAGAAAAAGACTTATAAATTTGCAGCAAAAGTATAACTGGGACCTTTCTTCTGTACTAGGAAAAAATATTTTTCCTATATTACATGGCTAATACTATATTACAATTCACTGCTTCTGGCTTTTAATATGGCAGAACAAGAACTCTGCAGGAGGCAATGGATTCATAATATTAGTGTTAGAAAAATAACCCCTGTTTCAATGTCTGATTTGTGGCTGAAGATCAAATTATGCAATTTCAAGACTCTGGACTGGCAATGTGGTGTCACATTGAGAATCTCCACAATCACAAATTTTGGAAGATTAGTAGCACTCGTAGCTTCTTTTTCCGCAGAAACCTCAGACATCCATCAAAGTCAGATTTCTATAATACTTCATTTTAATTTCAGATTATCATATTCTATAAAAGGATTTTTTGTGGTTTTCTTTCCTCCATTAACAGTAAAATATGCTTGGAAGTTAAACAGTTGCTTTCATCTGGAAACATGGAAACAAAATTATTTTCCTCTTTCTAAATTGATTTAAAAGCCATCTGAACCATTCATTGCTTTTTTTCAAGTACTTCTTTCCAACTTTCTTATGGCTATCACATCTATTAGACAAGTACCCAATGCTTTTACAAGGAAGATTGTTTGTTTTTTGTATTAAATGCTACTAATAATAACATTGTAACTTCTACTATAGAGCAAGGAAAATTTTATCTGTTTCCTCTATCATGGACTTTTGAATGACATTGAAATGTTGTCTTTCTATAATTCATTGTAAAAGGAACAGCTCAAACATGCTCAGAAACTATGATAGTGGGAAACATGGCTTATATTTGTTACTGATGTAACCTGGAATTCTTTGGCCCTTTGACTGTGGAACAAGTAACTTCAGGTTTATTTTGGATGGAATTTTAAGAGGAATTTGTAATCCTCTCATTTGGCATTTTTAAAGCTTTAGGGTATTTGCAGCAAATGTCCATGTAGGGAAAAATATCCTCAAGAGTTGTCTTCCTGTGAAAGTGTTTTAGTTTCAGATTAAAAATCTGTTCTTTTTGTTAGCCACAACAGATCACTGAATTTCATTTGTAAATTTCCTCCTTAAGTATATTATTTTGTGCTTTCACATCTTGATTGCAGAAGTTAATTTTGTTCTTAATTAAGCCAGTAAAAGTAACTTACGCTAATAGTATTTGTCTATATCTTTCTATGTGTGTTCCAGAAATTCTACACATTTATGTAAAAATGTTTTTCTGGCACAGGTAAAATATATTCAACAGCCCAAAAAACTATTAAAAAGCTTCCTGTAATACAAATAATATGAATGACTTTGATGATGAAGAAGAAAACACTACATACTATGGGAGGGAAGGAAGATGGAGATGTGGTCACAACCTTTATAGGGGCTCTACTAAAAGTCTGCTCATACTACCTTTCATTTTACTACCTTTCATAGAAACTATGTTCACACATAATGCTAACCCAAAGTAGTTTGTTTCACATCTCACGTTAAGCCAGAAAAGATAGTTTGGTACATTAGGCTAAGTCATAAACAAACTACATCCAGACTTAGCATTATATATAAACTGAACTCACAGAAAAACTTCTTTCTTTATAGCTAAGATTCCAAATGAAGAGCAACAGTTTTTTGAGGAAGTAATTTTTGTCAATATTATTCAGAATAAAATATATATCACCTTTTTTCATGTGGTCCAACATGTACCACGTTAAAAAATATATGTTAGGAAAAACTGGAACATGAATGTTATTGGATACTATCTAATTCTAAATGCTTCACAATGTTACTTTTTTTAATGGCTCACCCAAGGATCAAAGTGCCCAGTTCTTCATTACTTCTCTCTCATATATGTTATTTAAAAAGAGTTTCCATCTTTCTCATTCAGCTATAACTATTTCTAAATATCTTTTGGGATAACTGCATTTATCTGAATTAGAACCAGTATTTCTGTTCAAATTCTCATGCAAATACATAGGAAAGAAAAACAATGTTCAACATTATTCAAACATTTTAAAATTTAAAATCCCAAATTTGAATGTTAATCTAGTTCATGACCCTTTATGGCAAATGATTCAAAATTAATTCCAGAGGGAACTGAAATGTCAATTGCAAAAAGGGGGGAAAAACACCCCTGATGGTTTAAAATGAGGCTGGCGTTTTAATATGAGACAGACAAAGAAGAAAAATGCTTATATTATCCGTTTTGTAGAAGACATTCTTCTTCTAAACAAAGAATTCAGAAGAGTGCTACAGAAAGAAAGGAATATCAGAAGGTACATGGACCCCATCCAAATAGAACAGAACATATTATTGGGAGTACAATAGGCCAATTTTTAAAATCTTTACTAAAGTCAAATCAAGGAGAGTTTTAGACACAGTTGTAAATTCATGTGATAGAACTGTTGATTATGAAGATTTTCATCACTTCTTTGCATGCATCTATGAAGCAAAAATTGTTTAGGTTTCTATAGTATTTAGAAATATGTATAGTGCTATACATAGCTAAAATAAACTGGACACATATGTCTCTAATTTTCCATAGTTCTAAAAATTTCTTCAGTAGAAATTCCTCTGCTCTACTTCTCAAGCATCAGATTGAGGCAACTCCTTCAGATAAATAATTTTTGTTGTCCTGGGAGGGCAGCCAATGGTTATTTATATAATAACTATTAAAAGGAGAGAATGTAGAGTAGTATTATAAAACAGTTGTGTGTGCCAAGTTGTCCCCTTCATCAAGCTGACCAGGATCATCATGGAAACCTTAGATCAAGGAGGATAGATCTGGATTCATCTGGAAACAAGAATGACCCATTCTCAATTGCTTGTATGGAATTTTCTTGCTAATTTTGGGGAGATTTGTGTCTTGCAAGTAGCTAAAACAAAGGTGAGGACCTTATTATGAGGAGGACAATGGGGTAACTCTGAGTCCCCATTTTTTGAAAGGGGTGGATCCAAAGTATAGTTCTATATTTAAAATGTCTACTCAATACTTTACATTTATGACAGTAAAACTAATGAATTTAAAGATATTTGAATGAATATTTTCCTGATGATTGATTTTAATGGTTGAAAAACATTGGGCGAAAAATTGCATAAAATGCAATGAGACGGAAGCAATGGAGGAAGATTTCCAATTGACATTTTGCTTCCAGTTCTCTCCTACACAAGACTTCTTAGTGTATGTTCATACTGAATTCAAATCCGTTTATGATAAGAGAATGAAGGAAAGATGGAAGGAAATGCCTAGTTATGGAATTAAAGTGAACACAATAGGATTAGAACTTTTAAAATCTTCTTCCCAAGATTGACTCTGATGTTTGAAAAAAGTTGAATTGCCCTCTTCCTATTCTCCAGAAAAGTTCAGTTTGTTCTGCTGTATGAATAAACAACATAAATTAAAAGGCAATACATCAGGCCTGTTGTGTGGAAGATAGGACACTGGATGAAATTAAAAAGAAGGGATCCAAATTAAATGTTAGGATGAATTTCCCAATAATGAAAGAAAATCTGCTTAGAAAAAGATGGGCTTTAGTTTGCTACAATTTCTCAAGTCTGGGATAGATACTTCTGAAGCCTGCCCCAATGCCTTGACTATAAATATTGTCAGATGGCCAATCCTGTAAGTTTTTAATATTAGCAGCTTTGGGAGGTACTAATGATCCAAATACAATGCAACAATTCAGAAAGCAGGCAGGTAGGCAAGGGAGTGAAGGTAGGTAGGTGAAGAGAAGACAGGCTGGTAGGTGAGGGAGAGAAGGCAGGCAAGCAGGTGAAGAGAAGGCAGGCTGTAGGAGAGGGAGAGAAGGCAGGTTGGCGAGGAAGGGAAGGGAGGCAAAATTTGTATATATTTGAAAGCTCTGTTTATTTGAAACTTGAAAAGCCCCAACAACAGAAAAACAGTCCTCATCCACTTGATCATGTGTGACAGCATTTGTTCCACTATACTGTTGAATGTAACTCCACTTCTTTAAAAAAAAAAAAATTTAAAAATGTCATCTAACATTATGGGTATGGAAAATTTTGATTATCAGGAGCCACATTTAATTTTGAAGGAGACAAAAGCTACAATGGGCATGTCAACAATGCAAAGCAGAAGGGAGCAGGATGTCCATGTAGAATGCAAATCCCAGATGTATTTCCTGCCTGCCTCCCTTCCTTACTTTTGCAGGTATCAATATCTAGATCAATGTTTTTCAATCTTGGCAATTTTGCTGAATGGGAATTCTGAATTCTGAAGTTGAAATCCACAGATCTTAAAATTGGCAAGGTTGAAAGCACTGATCCAGATAACTTTTGCCATTTGGATGGGACACCACAAAGAAATGACAAGGCTGAAAGATAATTTGGGAAGGAAACAACAGCAACACAGGAGAATGCACTTCCTCTTGCTGCCCAGTAACTAAAGTAATGTGTCCACAAAGATACAGAAGTTGAATGTGACTCAAAGGAAACTTTCATAAACTTTTTATAAAGTTGTCAAATTTAGGGTAATCATAGCATCCTTCTTTTCCATATCCAAAATACTGATATGTATAATTTCATGTCCTCAAATTTGGTCCATTATTCATATGTATTATTCATTTAACCATAAGGGGTATCAGAGAGAAACACAATAGCTCTGGAATTATGCACTGACTGAGCTCTCACACTGTACTAAGCAAGAACATGGTTGACTGCTTTTTGCTTATTGTTGCAAAACCAGCGCTTTTGTAAACTGGAATGTATGACTTTGCATACATTCTACATTAAACTGCTGGGTGAGATCATCCGTCACCATGGGATGAGGTGTCATCAGTATGCTGATGATACCCAGATTTACATCCTTCCCAGGTGACCCAAGTGATGCTGTCCTGGCCCTGACTCGGTGCCTGGAGGCTGTTCGGGGCTGGATGGGGAACAACAGACT
>JANHZU010003833.1:327243-338307 GCA_032468055.1 Acrochordus granulatus
GTGCAAGACAGGGGGGCCTGGCGTAATGCAGTCCATGGGGTCGCGAAGAGTCGGACACGACTGTGCGACTGAACAACGAATTATTTGCAAGCATAATTATCTGTTATAATGTCTTTGAGACACAGGAGAAGGAGGAGCTGCAGGCCAAGCAACAATCAGATTGTTTGGCCGCTTAGTAGTATTTTGAGACTTTCAGGATTCTGTTACTGATACCTTACAATAGTGTTAGTATTCATGTTTGTGCTTTTTGTCTGGATTACCTCAAAAGGTCGATATCTTGTAAATCTGAAAATACAACTCTAGCCCTTCGCCTTTATTATCCATGAAACAAGGGAGGGACCCTTCTGAGATGATTGCCACACCCTTATTGCTTCTGGGGGTAAGCTGCCTTTTATCTGATGATTCTGTAATTTGTGGCTCCTCCTCCTTTCTCTCAAGACATCCTCACAGGCCATTATATGCTGCCCCTTTGTGCCCTGTGCTTGCCACAATCATTCTCCACATCTCTTCCCACTTTCACTAATCTTTTGTTCCCACAGATCTTTGTACTTTCTCCATCGAAAGCATAAAACCCTTTGTTTTTATGTTGTGTGCAGTAATGGCTATTGCAACTGCTGGCTGTCAGTTTCTACATGCACATTATTTAAGGAATTTCTTTTTTTTTAAATCTATCTTGCTTTTTTTAGTGCTATAAAAAGCTGGCCACAGACTTGAATGTTTCCCATATAAAGCATAATTTTACTGATAGAAATAATTTCAGTCTGTAGGTGCACCAAAATTAGAAATTATGGCAATCATTACTGTTAGAATAGATTAAATAAATTCTTTCTCTCTACTTTCAATTTGACTATTCAGAAACTTTTTATTGGGTATTTGAATTTTAACATATTTCCTTTTCATTCTGCATCCAAATAATGAATTTTGACTGCCCTTGTAGTTGCTTTTCTCAGCCCATTAGAGATAGTCACCAAAATCCAGACTCATCAACCTTCCATTTCTTCTAATACAAATAGAACTGAACATCCTTGTTCAAAAAACATACATAGTTTAAATCTGTCAGCCTTATTTCTTGAGTTTTCCAGTTCCTTAGCCTTTGAAGTTCCCTTTCAGTTCAAGAGGAAAAAAAACCCACAGCCATGCCATAATTTTTACTTTTCATTTTATGTCTTTAATAATTAGTTCACTGGTTTGTAATAGATAACACTCCAATAGAATGAAAAATAGAAAATCTTGATTCTTTTGTCCAAGCTGTCTTTACTTTTGCTAGGGTTAGATCTTTGGTTTATTAGCTAGAAGCTGGATTCAGAGCAAAACATTTTATCAAATTTGTTAAGCAAAAATGCCAAATTGTTTAGGATTTCAGCTCTTTTCTCCATTTTTTATTTGGCTTTTTCTACCCATTATGAAAAACGTGTGGACAATAAATATAATTTAATATATTCCTTTAAATTTCTATATTTTGTACTTTGGTTACTCTTGGAGATGTCCCATAGACACTTTTTCTTGTTTCTTCATATTAATATTATTTCTTTGTATTCATAAATGTTAGTGTTCATATTCAAAGACTACCATTTGCATTCGCCATTAGACAGAATTGTTAAGGTAAATGATATTGGGCAGCAAAAAATATTCTTATTTATTAATCAACATTAGTGTTAATTGTATTAATACCAGCTTTGATCTCCAACAATGTACCCTTGGTTAACACATGGCTATTGTTATTTGATCTGTTTTTTTAATACATCCCTCTCTCTCTAAGTTTTCTTTTAGAAATTACCAACATATTAAGGAATTTCTTTAAAGTCTTTGGCATCATGACTCATCATTCCAGCTTCCAGAAGTAAGAATTGTAAATTAGAGAGACAAATCACCATGCACCATGAAGAAAATGCTTCCGCCTGTCTACTTAGTATCAAGCTGGAAATAAGGAAATCCAAATATGGGAATTCTTCTTTGCATATAATCCAGGTGTTTCACCATTACTATAAATTAATTATAAAAAAGGATTAATTTAATCTTTACCTCTGAAATGAAATCTACTGAAGGAAACAGTAATATTTTACAAAAGTTCTCAGTCCTTATTCAGAATAAGTAAATCATAATTCCAATGCACAGTTTGTATTGATTTTCCTCTTCATCTATTCTTGCTTAAATCTGATTCCTTTTTAACAATTTTTGACTTAAAAGTTCTTTTCAAAATTATCACTGCTATAAGGAGACATCTGAATACTGTAATGGGTTAATTTCTTGTTGGATCCATTTGATTCATTAAGTGGCCAGCACCTAATTTTTTTTACATCAAACTCCATAGGCAGAAGTCATTGTTAGAAAGAAGAAAAAAGAAAAATTAAGCAATCCAAGTTCTACATAACCAAAGATTCCTCTAGATTGCTCTGCTTCCAGAGTGTTCCACTATGCTTTCATGAATTACTTCTCCTTCAAATTTTTGCCATTGACCATTTTTATTCACTCCGGTAAACAAATGTAAATTGGAATCATTTTACCTACTACTAAGAAATGCATTCATTTTATAATTTATAATTTCCTTCTGGGGGAGATTTTGAATGACAGATCTTGTGGCTAAGTAATCTGTTCTAATTTGTGTGAAATATGCACACCTGTTTCTGAAGACTGGGGATTACCATTTTAATCTATTCACTGATTTGTGTTACTTTATTGCCTTGAATATGCATCAGATGAATATAATTCTAAATAACAATAAAAACAAGATAAAATTTGCTAATAATGAAATAATTATTAAATAATAATTTATTTAAATAATAATTTATTATTAAATAATAAAAACAAGATAAATAAAACAGACTAACAGCAATTAATACTAGAAAGTTGACAACCTGCCTGAGTTGATAACACTAACGCATCGTCCCCTTTAGTGAACTGGTTTCATTTTCTGGAGATTTGAACACTCTTGAAATTGGAATAGTAGAGCATATGCCGTATTTTTTGGATTTCATTTAAATTTGTAATCTTACTGCAAACAATTATGGGGAAATAAAAATAATCCAATTTGAATAGATTTCTGTTGACACTATTCAGATATCTATTTACATACTGGTGTATTGAACCTTTATTCATCTAGATTTAAACATTTCTGCTTCTCAGTCTGATCTATAATTTATGGATTACTTGGTCAATGTCAGCAAACACTTCAGACATCTTCCTGAGATCACTGACAAGCACAGAATCTAAATACACAGTCCCAAATAATTATTAATACAAATTAATGTTGGTGTACATCTTTCCTTAAAGAGCAGATGGTTCCCAGGCATTGTAAAAAATTTGTACTTTTATTATGTCTGATTGGTGTTATAGTGTAGGCAGAGAACATATTGGCATATTTTCTAGTGTTATCTGTATTGTTCATGGTAAAAGATGTATTTCATCACTAGTGGCTTTGGCAAATGTTCAACCTTATGAAAGTTTCATATGTTCTTGAATGAAATGGTTTGTACTGAGCAGAACAGAGACTGATACTCAAATTGTTAATATAATTATCACTGTAAAAACACTGATAAATGTCCATAAAGCAAGCTATGTGAACCTCTTTAATTTCTTAAAGTGGGAAGTCCTTTCTTTCAAAATTTATATTGCAAATGGTTAGCCAACACAACTCTTTAAATCTAGCACTGACAGAACTAAATTCTTATTTATGATCATCTAAATTCATAATTTTCCAATGTAGCACTAACTACACTGCAACAACCATAACATTATTAGCAAATACTTAAGTACATTTCAGATTAAATAATTATTAATGGAGTGACAGACAGTACTGGTTGATTGATTTGCTGATGCAATTCTACAGAAGAATCATGGAATCTGTTCTTTGTACATCTATAACTGTCTGGTTTAGTATAGCAACCATTCAGGACAAATTTAGATTCCAAAGAACAGTCAAGATTGTAGAAAGAATAATTGCCCTCCATAGAGGACCTGTATATTAAAAGGGTCAAAAAAGGGCAGAGAAAATATTTGCACATCCCTCTCCTCTTGGTCACAACTTGCTTGAACCTCTTCCCTCTGGACTATAGAATACTGCATACTAAAACGACCAGGAACAGGGTTGTTTTTTTTCCATTGCCATCATTTAGCTAAATACTTGACTCATGCTATATGAAATTAACCCAGATATTCTGTCTAATGTGTTTATGTACTTATCAATATATAAGATATCTAACTCTACATTTTATTTCTTTTCTACTGGCTGCATACTTAATTAAGTAAATTATTGCTATGTTATTATTCTATTTACTGTTGTCTTGCAAGAATACTGAGAGCTGCTATACTTGATCAAATCCGTTGCGTGTCTAAAAGCCATAGAGAATCTTCTTGAAAGGTTCCCCTCTTGATAGAGAATCTTCTTGAAAGGTTCCCCTCTTGATATTAACCTCTTCTAGTGCATCACTATTGATTGTGGCTTCCATTTTGCCATTGATTTTGCATAAAGCTTCTGATAAGATAGATAACAGTTCTATTGACTCCTGTTATTTCTAAGCACTTGATTATCAAATCTTGCATAAGATCAGGCCTTAAGAATACATATATATAAAGCTAGAACTGAGAAGATAGCTGTGGACAGCAAATGCTGGCTCTGCAAAGAAGATAAAGAAACCGTGGACCATCTAGTTAACTGCTGCAGGAAGATCTCACAGTCTGACTACAAACAATAGCATCACAGATTAGCACCGATGGCACATTGGAAGATCTGCAAGAAATGCTATTTGCCTACAAGCAAGAACTGTGGAGCAACAAAACATAAAAAGTAATAGAAAATGAAGAAGCTAAAGTGCTCTGGGAGTCTAGAATTCAAACAGGCAAGCACCTGCCACTTAACACTTCAGTCTTAATAACGATAAGACAAAAAAGTCTGGATAGTGAATGTTTCAGTACCTAGGGACAGCAGAATAGAATAGAATAGAAGAAGAAAATTTTCTCTTTGGAGAAAATCACAAAATACAAAGACCTGGAAATGGAAATAAAACAATTGTGGCAAAAGACAACAAAGATAGTTTTAATAGATGCTTTGAGTCCCAAATCCCAAAACATTTATAGCACTACTTGAACATCATCAGCATTGACAAAATCACCATCAGTCAATTGGAAAAGGCAGCTTTACTTCAACAGCTATTTTTTGTGATAGAACCTTTAATACCATCAAACAACATCTGCCTATCCCAGATCTTGAAAAGGTTTCAATAGGTGAATAAAAATATCAGATCCAGTTTAAACATTTGGCTGACTGAGCAATCAATCATAATAATAATTGGCCAAAATTTCATAATTGTTCTCACAAGCAATTTCATGCAATATTGAGATTCTAGCATTTAATGTTCACAAAAATTTATTTTTTTGGTGCCTACACTATGTAAACTTGTACAATATGCCTGAAAAGGTTTGTTTTCCTCCATTTGTTCAATTAAAACAAAGAAAATCATGGAGAACTAAGACTACCAGATTTCAGTACAATTCTTGCTTTGCGGAAAGAGACAGAAGTTAAAAAGTAGAATAGGGTTTGAATCCAAATATATTGTGCAATGAACCTATTTCTCAGGATTTCAGAATCAGAAGATTCATTTGAGTATGTCTATTGGTTAAAGGAAATGAACCCAAAGGGATCAATGCATTAGCCCAACTATTAGCTATTTTAAACAGGACATGATCCTCAAGTCAACTGGAAAAAAAGTTATACTGTCTTTTCCTCCTCTAGGAAAAGTGCGATATAAATGTGTATGTTCTGCATATAGCCAAAAAGAAAGTAAACTGGTCTTGTTTGTTTCCATGTCAATATTCAAGTTTCAAAGTATTTCAATTTTGAAACAATATCCTGCCCCAAATAACTTAAAAACATAGTTTGGGCAGTGACTCACCTAATTATAAATTGACTTAATTTTGCTTTCTTAAGATAAGACCCAAAAGGAAGATGAATATTTCCTTGTATTCCACATAGAAATGAAAGTGTTGAAGAACATGGAAGCAGAATTTACTGATGGCTTTTGTCCAAAATTTCAATCTGTTTTTAACTACTAAAAATCTTTAAAGCCTCAGAATTAATCCATAGAGTTATGAAAACAATCTGCTGGGAGAAATTATCACTACTCTTGAGTTGGCAGGAAGAAGTCTCTGGAATGGCATAAAAATCTTTACATCTAGAACCAATATATTAAACATTTGCAATTCTGATTAAGGGCAAGCCAATAGTTTATAAATGTTCCATTAGAAACAAATTTCCTTCTAGTTTGTTATCTTTGTTATTATTATGTAATTTCTCATTATGCTTATGTTGTTCTGAACATATAGTAATAAGAGATAATTTGATAAAACTGTTTTTCAGATTCAACAATAACTCTTCCAATAGTGGAAACTCCTAGGAAGCAAACACCAGGAACTGGAAAAGAACTGGAAGATTTGTTATTCAATTTCTTCTTTGTTGACTTCTTCCAATCAGTTGCCTATTTCTTTTTTAAAGCAATTATTATTATCTCCTGGGTTTTGTTTGATCCAGCCCTCCGCATTCAGGGTATGTTCTATTTATGCATCTCACTATTGTCAACTAATAGCCATGAGCTCCAAATTTCTGGAGAAATCCAGATTAGGGAAGATTGTGTTGGATTTTGTTTTTCTTGGTCAGGTGGCATTTCATCTTAAAACACTAAATACACAAAATTGATATTTTTGCCTATATATACACCTTAAGAATTTTTTTCCTGTACTACAATATATACTATAAAGTGTTATGGAATCTTGTTCAGGAGGCAGGCTAACTTTCAATTGTCTCCACTGATCATTTTTTATTATAGTGTATGGCCATTTATATTCTTCAGGATATGTTGCTATTCATTACTTAAAACATTACATTTATTCCTAAAATTAGAACTTTTGATAGGAGAGATTTACTATCTTCCATTGAAGTTGGCATAGATAATATACAATATGAAATTGAAAGTATGCCACTAACATTTTCCAGATTTTTTTCTTTCATTAAACTGGGAAAACCTTTGGAAAGGAAAGCAGGTCTTTGAAGTTGCCTACCAATGAGTATCATTTGAACAGGAGATTGAAAGACATATGCTTATCTGGTCACAGTTTCCTCTGCTGTAGAGAGATACACTTTGTTTTCATCTCTTTTATTTTTATTTTGTACCTTCAAAGCAGAGTTCTTGTCAAAATTCTGGGAAGCTGCAGTGATGCCTCAACTTATTTCTTTTGCTTCTTCTCCTTCTCTGGTGAACTGTACAGAGTTGCAGGCTAGATATTCAGTGTGAAACCATGACTTAATCAAAATTGCAAAAATGCATGGAAATGAAGAGAAAAAGAGATACAAAAAGAAATTCTCTTTTGTTAATTTTCCTTTGTAGTGCTTGCTGTTCAATTTGATTATAAAAATGAGTGGGGTTCTTAAAATGAATGCACCAACCTGTTCAAGCGCATTCACAGGGTGTAGTAAAAAAGTTAAAATGATGATAGTGATGGTACAATTAAAGGTCTGTCCATTTCTTATATCCCTGATACACATACGGCAGAGCTTCAATTAAAACATCATGATTGATCTTTTTGACTGTAGACTGCAGACACCCTTGCATCTGCTCCTTCTACATGGAAATCCTGAACTGCTGTACAGATATAGTTACTGTTATTTTTTCTTTTTTACATATATTAACTCCTGAAATCAAATTATACAAGCATTAACAGAGAAAGCATGTTGGATGCCAAAATGCATATTTTTGCTGCATCACAACAATGAAGTAGAACAATATATGAAGTAATCTGATTCCTTCAGTCAGAATACCCCTATCATTTTATTACCCCTATCACTATATACCTATCACTTTATTATGTGAGATGATAATGGTTCCAACCCAGTGTTTTAAAGATTGTACATTAGCAATGCTGACTTAAATGGACATGCTTTTAATCTGTGAATAGTGACAGACTTGTAATTAGAATAATTAAGTTGTAACCCAAAAAGAGCTGGGGGCAATATTGTGTTGAGCAATATTGATATAGTTAATTCTAAATGTGAAGAAACTTTCTATTCTTGAAGAACATCCTTAGACAACATTAGTTACTCATGAAGAGCATCTTTCACAGAAATGAATGAGACTGCTAAAAAAAAAGAGATTTATTTTTGTTGTTAGGAAATGATAAAACCCACTTACAGAGAAAACAATAATGAAATGAGTTTTAACATTTTCAGGATGAAGCCAGTATTTATTTCTAAATTATTATTCCACTTTAATTTGTATTTTATATGTAGTGAACATACCCATTACTGTATTCTTGCCTCCTATTTTCTCCATACTAACAACTTTGTGTGGTGGATTGAACTGAGAGAGAGTGACTGGCCCAAATTCACCCAGCTGGCTTTCATACCTTCGGAGAACAAGAACTCATGGCCTCCTAATTTCTAGGCCAGCATCTTAATCACTACTCCAAATTAGATGTAAAATTTTATAAATTTTACATATAAAAAAATTATACAGTAAATACATTTTTATCATCTTGCTCCAATTATATAATTGCCAGGTGTCCTGGGCCTACATTTCCTTGGATTTAGTCACCATAGCCAATATTCTTGATGAATTGTGACTATATAGTAATGATGTTCCTTATTCCAGAGTAGTATGGAAGTTTCCTGAAAAAGAAGTGATTCTGGTGTTTTGAGGCCCTGCCTTGAGAACAAAAATAGCTTATGGTGTTTTAGACATGCTATTCCAACTGTTCCATTTCCCAAATAGGTTTTGTACATTCCAAATACATAGCAAACCAGTTTAAACAGAATGAATACAGGGAAATACAGAATTGTATTATTTACTAAATAAAATAACAAGTAAAAATAATGGTATTATAATCTGTTGTTTTTTAAAAACAAGAAACATAGCTGTATTGATATGAAAATGTAAAGGACAGTGTTATAAAGATGGTATCTGAGAAAGTGACTGAATAACTTGAAACCTGAAGCTGCAGGTGCAAGTGCTGCTAGAATACGTGTAAAAATACAAATGGTAAACCAATGTCCATGCAAAATTTGAATAAAATCTCAATACTATTTTAATGCTCAGGGTATATTTCCCCTTTCTATCCCAAGAATTATTTCATCAGGAGTTTATAAAAAATATTTTTCCCCACCCTGAGAATAGGAAAAGGTTTTACTGAAACTGTGACTCTGAAAGGCAGTCAAAGTTAGGACACTGCAATTAAATGAACCACTTCCCCTATGCAACATAAACATTTATTTTAACATTAAGGACTATTTTACAACTCAGTGGAAATATGCAGCAATGCAAACTATTTCCATTGTCAGGATGTCAAAGAAAAAAAAGGACTCTTAATAATCACAAGATCCTGCCTTGTGTTATATATATATGTATGTATACAGTATACATGTACACACACAGTGTGAGTGTATATATATATAATGTATCTATGTGAAAATGTATGTATGTATGTGTGTGTGTGTATACACACATACATATATGCAGCTACTAAGTGTATGAAATAATATCTCTACATGAATCTGTAAGGACTGAAATATGTTTCATGTTTGTGTAGGGAAGACGTGTACTGGTACAAAAATGCTGCTCTTGATAGAACTCTGAAAAAGTGACTTATCTATGGTGATACTGTATTTTCTCTGTTTGCTGTGTTTCAAAGCTGTTCTTTTTCCAGTATCAATCAGTTATCTACTATTTCTGTTTTAAATCACTCTTCTGGGTTACAATGTTCCCAAAGCTAGTAATCCAATCCTATATGTGAGATGCATCTTCAATGAGATTTCCAAAACTTAAAATGATAGCTGTAAATGGTATGACTGACACCCCACTTCTTTTTACAAGGATTGTGCCACTGATGTAACTACCATATTTACTTTTTTACTTCCTTCTCTGGATGCCCTATGTGTAGTTATTTAGCGATATATCCCAGTGAACTCAATGGAATGTATTCTTATTCTCATGTGCCCCAATTTCCCTCCTGTGAATATTGAAACAAAACTATATAGATATTATATATATCACTATATATTCCACTTGAACAACCTAATTTCACCAGAGTGAAAACAACTGCTTTTTCTTTTTTCTAAATACCCCAAATTTCTCAGGTACTTTGTGAACTAAACTTTTGATTAAGCAGTTATAATTTAAAGGAATAGGCCTAAAGAATACAAGGAACACTTTTTCTATTTCTGATTATATTTTATACCTATGTATTGGAAAATCAGAGTGATAGTAATCATGGAAGTACAGAAAATGGTTAACCTATGTTATTTGCATCAGATCGATCTCATTACAGATTAATCAATTATGGAATTGCCTCTAGGTGTGGAAAATAACCACTTGTAAATTAAAAAACTACTGTGCTGCATCAAATACTGTAAGGAAGCACTGTTCTGAACTAAAGCTGTTGGTACATTTTCTGGGTTACTATCTTTTCTTGAAACCAAGAGCATGGCAAATGTGTCCTTTATTCTCAAACTGCAGGTGTTTTGGAGGCATGATTCTGAAATACTGCATGCCAGATGGCTCTGAAACAAAACATTCTGGAAAGGGTCATCGTATAGTTTTTTTTCCCTTTTAAGGTTTCTCCAGAAATCCAAGCTATTTTCTTCAGGTTATAGCAGCTTCAAGTTCCTTTTTTTTTAAAATGAGAGGCAGAGAAACATCTCACACCAGTAAGCCAGTACTGGTGATTTGTCACAGAATAATTCTAGCACTGCTCTGATACAATGAAGCCTTCCTTCTCACCGACTGGTTCCACTTCTGCATATGAAGGGTGTCCAGATCCTCTCCGAAATTTCATTGCAGGCCATCTGCTTGGTCGACGCTAGAATAGAAAACAAAGAATTCAGAGTCCTGGAACTGTTCTGAAAAATTATACCTATATATATATATATATAAATGGGCATGACTCACTTAGCAACCATCTTGCTTAGCAATGGAAATTCTGGTCTCAATTGCAGATGTACGCTGAGGACTATCTGTATAGATTCCTATATATAATAGATTCCTATATATATAAACTCAGCTGAGTGGTCCACTCTATAAGTTG
>JANHZU010003834.1:7115-25728 GCA_032468055.1 Acrochordus granulatus
TGTAATTCCTGTTAACTTTTGGCTCCCTACTTTAGCATTCCAATCCCCTATGATGAAAAGGACATCTTTTTTTTGGTATGAGGTCTAGAAGGTGTTGTAGGTCTTCATAGAACCCATCAACCTCAGCCTCTTTGGTATCAGTGGTTGGGGCATAGACTTGTATTACTGTGATGTTCAAACTGAGATCATTCTGTCATTTTGGAGATTGTATCCAGGTACTGCTTTACCCACTCTTTCATTGCCTATGATGGCTACTCCATTTCTTCTCAGGGATTCCTGTCCACAGTAGTATAGTGGTCATATGAATTAAATTCATCCATTCCTGTCCATTTTAGTTCACTGATTCCTAAGATGTCGATGTCCAGCTTACCTTGATTCTTAGATCTTACATTCCAGGTTTCTTTGCAATATTGTTCTTTACCACACTGGACTTCCCTTCCATCTCCAATCACATCCACAGCTGAGCTTCCTTCTGGCTTTGGCCCAGCCATTTCACTCTTTCTGGAGCCACTTGTAATTCCTTCTGATCTCAGAAGCTCATCTTCTGGCATCCTATCTTTTATCCTTTCATTGCTGTCCATAGGGTTTTCTTGACAAGGATACTGGAGTGGGTTGCCATTTCCTTCTCCAGGAACCCCAACAACTAGAGCGGTTCTTGTTAACCCAGGTGACGACTGAGCCAGAATGGATTTCTGTAATTCTCATTTTTGTTATGGGAGGGAGACACTCTTTGTCTGGCTCCTCTGATGAGACCTGTCCAGTATGAACTTCTGGCATAGTTCTCATCTTCTTTGGAGCACACAAGCCCCTCAACCACAGCAAGGTGGTGCCTCACTGGGGTGTTCACTACACTATGGCCATTTTAATATGAATTCAGATAATAGCAATAACAATAACTTTGCAAACTTAAGATGGGTTTTATACTAACAAGATTTGCGTCTGTGCTTTTACATCTTTGTCCCTGAGCTCTGGATGTTTCAAGCCATGTATTTCCCATTGTCCAAGAGAGAATGTCACTTCTTCCATTGGAAACCTGAAAAATGTTCTTTACGTGCCCAAATAGGGCTAAAAACAAGTTAACTGGGCTAGGAGTAAATCCTGCTCATTGTTTTGGTGGACAAATGAATCAGAGACATCATGCAAATGCTGAAGCCAAAGGGGCTGCAATCCAAGGAAACATGGAGGGGAGGAAATGAGGGAAGAGAAGGGCAAAGGAAGTTTTTCAAACCCATTTCTACCAAGCACTGTCAAATTCACTTGGCAACTGCCCAGAGATCAGGCAGTTTTGCTCAGGTCATGGCTTTGCTTCTGACACTCACCCATCATCTCTAATTCTGCCTTTGTCTGGCAATGTCATTAAATTGGATAGGAGATGCTAGACAACAACAAGGCAAGTCCCTTGCCAAACCAAGAAAAGACTTGTAGGTTGCCCAGGCCACCCAGGCCACATGGAGCAGCTGGGAAATGCAACAAAGGCCAAACCAAGCCTGGCTGTCTTTTGTGGAAGACTCTCCCCACAACAGGAGACCAAATCCTGACAAATGGCAGGGAGGAGATAGCCATGCCCTTGCAGGGGAGTCTGGAGTCTACAAGTGCCAGAAGGAACATAATGGCCAGTCATGGAAGCCATTTAGTAAAGGACTTGGTACAAGAGGAAAATTACTTTTCCTATGAAAGTACAGCTTTTATTGACATGCTTGGACTTGACTTGCTTTGGCAAACCTGCAGGAGGAACTAAGAGAGGGCAGCTGTTTGCTCTGAGAGCCAAGTAGTGGATGGGACATGCAACTCTGCACCCAGGCTAGGGATACATCACAATCAAATAAGTGGGGAAACTGGAGCTTTTGAATATCTGTCTCTAGAGATGTGAGTTCTCGAATGCTTAAGGTGGACCCTGACTTGTACATCCATTAGAAAATATGACACCAAAGTCTTTTATGACTACTTTTGTGGTGTGATAATCCAGTTCTGATTTCCTGGGTTTCTGAATCACAACTGGAAATCAGAATGATCCTATGCTTTCACCTTACAAAAAGTTAGTTGATGATTGGATTTGCATGCCTTTTATTAAAGCTCTGTTTTATGAATAGATGGTACAAGAAAAACTGAAAATCAATGTAAGTTCAGAACTTCTTTATACTTTTTTATACATGTTTTAGTGTAATGCAGATCTGAAGGCTGATACAATAATAGATTTGTAAAAATTAAGCGAATGGGCTACAGTCTGTGCTGGGTGAGATTGCTTACAAATTCTACTCATACCAACTTTGAATTTCATTATAAATGGACAGTTGGATATAAGCAACAATAACAAATTTAAGTCCCACTGCAGTCAATGGCATTTACTTCCATAAATGGATTGGTCCTTGATGCTGTGAGTGCAACCACTTGTCAATTCGATCCTTGTCCCTCCTGGTTAGTGAAAGTCGCCAGGATGGTAACCATCAGGTGGGTCCAGGCAGTGATAAATTCCTCACTGCGAAGGCCTTTCCAAGACTTTTTAGGAGGCCCTGGTCTGCTCCCTCCTTAAAAAAAATTGCTGGACTCCACTTGCCTGGACAATTTTCATCTAGTTTCCCACCTAGGGAAGGTATAGAAAAGGTGGCTGTGTGGCAGTTTCAGAGGGTCCTTGGCAGCACAGTTTTGTGCTGGTTTGGCTCCTTTCTCTAAGGCCGGTCCCAACCCTTACTAGAAAGTGAGAGGCCCAGCCCATGGCCCTTTTTTGTGGTGTGTTGCAAGGTTTGGTACTTTCTCCACTCCTTTTTAACAGCTACATGAAGTGCTGGGTGAGATCATCCATCACCTTGGGATGAGGTATCAGTATATGGATGTTACATCTCCATCCAGTGATTGGATGGAGATGTATCATCTCCTTCTCTTGGTGTCTGGAGACTGTGAGAGTCTGGATGGGGGACAACAGGCTTTGGTTGAACCCTGGCAAGACCAAGTGGCTTTGTGTGCCTGGGGCTTCAGGATCCAGGACTTTATCAGCCTTAACTCTGGATGGGGTAGCAGTGACTGGGGGTTCTCCTGGATTTGTGACTCCTGCTCAAAAAGCAGGTGACAGCCTCATCTAGAAGACCCTTTGCACAACTTTGTGTTATGTATCAGTTGCATCCTTTCCTCGACTGGGAGTCACTCATGCCTTAGTCATCTCGCCTTTGGACTATTGCAATGTGTTCTACATATGGCTACTCTTGAAGAGCATTCAGAAGCTATAGCTGGCACAGAAGGCTGCTGTGAGGGCAGTTCTTAGGGGCCCCAGAATGGACCATGTAACACATCTGCTCTGCAAGCTGCACTGGTTGCCAATTTAGTTCCAGGTGCAATTCAAGGTGTTGGTTTAACCTTTAAAGTCCTTCATTGGATGAGTCCAGGCTACCTGAGGAACTGTCTCACCCCAATGGAGTTGGCACAGCCTGCTCCACCAGGGCCAGCAGAAGAGGTATGCTAAGAAGCCTCTCAGTCAAGGAATTCCAGCTGATGGGGTCCAGGAAAAGAGCCTATTCTGTGGAATATTTTGTCTCCCAAGATGAGGTCCACACCCATATCCACACCAACCCTTTTAGCCTTCTGGATGGGTCTGAAGACCTGGCTATGCCAACTGGCTTGGTGCCCCAATGGGGCCATGTCATCATGGAGGTGGATAGTTGATTAAGCTAATTGCACCTCCTCCCACATATACCCCGCTCCTCCCTTTCTGCCTGGTTAATTTTAAGCTATTTTAAATTAATCTTAATGTTTATATTTATTGTTTTACATCTTTTATTGTGAGTATTCAAGAGTCATTTTCTGAGTTCAGTGGCATATGAATTTGATAAATAAATGTATCAGTAATATATTCAGAAAAGTAATTCTAGTCATGGAATTAGTGTGTGCATGTGTGTTTTAAGCAAGAGTGATGAGGACAGAAGACAGAAACCTTGACCTGCACAGATAAGGGGCCATTCAGACAAATGGTCACAAGACAGTCTGCCAGAAATAAAAAGTTATCTGTCTAGGAACTCCTGCTATATCCTCCTAGGGGATCTTTCAGTCAAGTTTGCTATGGAAAGTGAAAGAACTATCCCCATTTGCCAGACATAGCACTTGTGACTCAAGATAGCAAGGAAACATTTCCCATTTGCTCAGCTCATCCCCAATAGATGTTACTGCTGGCCAAGCAGAGATCAATCCCATGCTTGGCCCATCTCACTGACATCACAGCGAGCAGGAATCACTTTCTAATTTTGCCCAGCCCAACATCTCAGGGAAGACCATCACAGATCAAGCCAAGAATATTCTTGCACTTGGCTCAGGCTGCCTTTTCACTGGGGCTGGCTAGAGAAAGGGAGCAAGTTTTGCTGGGTTAGCAGCAGTGCTCATTAGTTGGTGGCCAAACTTGAGCCAGAGAACTACCAGAGAGAGCTACTAGTAGCCAAGAAAAGATCATTCCCATGCTTTGCCCAGCTAATTCATACCTACCTTGCCTTTTCTTCTACTCCTTAGTCATGAGATGCTATAACTGCAGATACTGCTGCTGTGATTGCTCCTCTCACTTAATGTCAGAAAGAGAGGAAGAAAAATGAAAGAAAATGTGTCTGAAGAGATTCTGGAGAAACAGAGATTGATAGGTCTACCCTCAGGAAGAGTCCCAAGTGGGTCAGCTCCAGAACATATCTAGACTTGGTCCAGATGCTCCCTAGAGGATCTGTGACATTTTTCTCATGACACCAAGGAAAACTTGAGTTAATAGACTATGCCTGTTCTTTCTGAATTTCTACCTATACATGGAAAATGTATGTTCAGATTTTTAGAATTATACCTGTCTGTGAGTGTTCTTGAGTTTGGCCAAATGTGAATTGATTCTTCATCAAAAGTAGTATACCTGAGGAGGTAATCCTAGGACTTGTATATATTAAGTGTATCATGTCTATATTATAAGCAATTGTGTTTTTGGGGGGAAAAAGAAAGATTTAATATAAGCTTCTAGATGGGACCACTCTGGGGGTTCCATAATAACATGGTTGGAGGTGCAGAATGAATGCCACACGTATCCTCCACATCCAGGGGCAGGATAACCCACTAAAAACACAAATACATTACAGAAAAATATATGTGAGTTACATCTTCCCTGCAGAATGTTCCCTCCCCAGTATAGTTTTTGCAGCAACAGCATTAGAGGGCAGGAAGAACGTGGCTGATAGAGGAGTTATCCAGGGCTTTCATGCTGCCTGCATACTTCAGGTTGTCCACTTGTGCTTTAGGGAAATCATTAAAATCATACATAGGCAAAGCTGGGATAAAAAACAAAATTTTAAAATGCAGAATATTCCTATTCAGATGTTCAAGCACTCCATTTGATCTTCTGCCCTAGTTTTCTTTCCCTGTTTTTCTCACACATACAGCAATCAGTCTATATTAATATATTCAGTTCTTATTTGGCTATTTGAAAGAATTGCAAGTCTCCCTGTAAAAATTTGTTGAACTGGGTAAAGCTCAGGGTTTCCTACAACCTGATAATATAGGATCTCTGTATTACACAAGCTAATACACAAGAGAATTCAGCAGGAAGTGAGATGTTATAATTGTGATAATGATGTTGTGAAACTTTATTCTTATTTTCATTCCTTATTTTTGTTCCTGTTTTCCTCCTGTTCTCTTTTTCCGAAAGGTTATATTCTTCACCAGTTCCTAATAAATTCCCTGCTCAATGTGTTAGGTTGTCAGATCCTTTCTTTAGTATTTTGATTTAATTAAACTTCAGTTTAACTTTAATAATGTTGGTAACGTCATAGGTATTCTACCTGTGTACCTTACTGGTTCCCTTACTGAATAACAAAGCTATCAAGACTTGGTTTGAAAATGCAGATGTTCTCATTTAGTGATTATAATTGGGATTGACAACTTAGTCATTAAGCAAAGTAGTTGCCAAGTGAACCCGCAACTGTGGTTATAATCTTGTTTCAGCTTTCCTTTGCTTTACAGACCTACAAAAATTGTAAATACAAGGATTGGTTGTAAAATTATTTTTTCATCATCATCATATCTGTGCATAGTCACTAAACAAAGTAGTTGCTAAATGAGGACTACAAGTAGATACTTTTGAATACTCTTGGACAGGGGGAAATCAAAATTCAAACCTATCTAACATGTATAGACAAGCTTCTTTCCTGAAGAGGCAAACATTTTTTTACTTCTTTTGGGAAGTGATTTCAGCTGAGTCCAAATGCAGTGGAAATTTTTCTCCAAAGGTAACCTTTGCTTTCCGTTTTTCCTATTCTATAAATGTGAAAATACTTAACACAAAGTCCAAACTAACTAGAACTATTTTTAAAAATCCAGCAGAAATTTTAAATATTCTCTCTAGTGGAAATATTAAATCCCCATATCAAATGGAATCTTGTCCTAATCAAATTTTGAATGATACTGAAGTTCTTTTACTTGATATGAGCTTCTGTTAAGGAGGTTTTCAATATTTCTGAACATGTTCAAGTCATGTTTTCTGTTTGAGCCAAGACAATTAAATATATTCTATATAAGCAAAATAAACCTGCTTGTTTTTCTGCCAGAGGGGCCAAGGAGTCGCATAATACCACTGGGTATAGCAACGCTGCCAAAATACATTTTACTCCCTTTTAATACTGGGTCATTTTCTTACCATGCTCCAAATGTTATTCACTAAGCCTATAAAGTGGCTGTAGGAGTTTCCAAGCCATTTAACTACTGCTGAAATGCAACACTCAACTGGATACATACACCAGTTAAGAGATACAATAGGTATTAAAAGATGATAATGCCAACAACTTCAAAATGTTGCTTTAAAAAATGAAGTTAGCTTCACTGAACCAAAATAAGAAAAAGGAGAGGGAAAAAGGCCTTTTTAAAGAGGCCAAGAACAGGGAGTTTGTTTGGTGATGGACTGGGAGACCCCACATTTTGGTATGGAGGCTGGCATGACAGCACTTGCAAAACTCCAGCATTTTTCTTCAATAGAGTGGCTTTAAATGCATTGAATTGATTTTCTCCTTCTTATAAAGAGACAGCTAAATTGTGGTTACAATGCTTATACATGCTTTTTGAACAGATTGTGAAATCACTCTTGACATTTACTAAGACTGGTTTTACCTGTCATATTAAACCATTGTTTCCACTGTGTATATAACTGTGTTTTTTTAAATAGAACACAAGTGGTTAAATTTCCTACGGCACAAAGCTGTAAACTAGTGGGCTTGACATGTCAAAAATCCGGAAAATGCCTAACTTGACTCTGCTGGTGTCAATTCTTATCAATTTATTTTTTAAAAACACAATTCAATCTTGCATGTGATCTCCAGCATGCTGCTTATCTTCAGGCGGTATTGTTAGAGAAGAAGGAATAGGCCCAATCAAAATAGTGGAAGCTAATAGTACACTATATGAAACGGAAGATTTCAATGGCAGAATGGGTGCCAACAGAAGAGGGTATGAACAATTTATCGGCCCACACGCTGCTAAGAACAGTGAAAGGAATGAGAATGAGCAAAGGATACTGGATTTATGCAGCCTACATCATCTTTTATCACCAACATATTTTTGAACACCGAGACTCACAATGTTATACATGGTATAAATGGAATGACATCACCCCTAAAAGTCAGATTGATTACATACTAACAAAATTAAGATTACATACTAGAAAGAGTAAGATACAGAATCTTCTGATTCAAAAAGATTCAGAATATTCAATGCAAAAGCAATCCCCAGTGGGATATGTGACACTGATCGTAACATTGTGGAGCTAATAGCAAGAAATGACAAATCTAATATTAACAGGAAAAAAACGAATAAAAAACCAGAATTAAGATAGCAAAACTTAAACAAGGAGAAACAGCAAAGAACAGTTACAACAAAAGGTGGAGAGAGCATTAAACTAACTGTCACCAGAGGGGGGAAATGTGGAGGATGAATGGAACACAGAGCCACCCTGCTTAGCATTGCAGAAGACCTAAGCAGAAAAAGGAAAAGTGGAATAAGACAAAATAGGATCAAACACACTGCATGATGGTGTAACAAGGTTAAAGAAGCAGTCGAGTTGAAAAAAGAATCATACAAATGTTGGATAAAATCAGGGGGAAAAGATTCTATTATAATTAATACAATAATATACCAACAGAGATACCAACAGGATAATCACGAAAGCAAAACAAGAAATCTGGGTGTGCTTCAGAAAATTATTAGTAGATAATAAGAGAACAGACTGCAGAACATTTTTCAAAGTAGTCAAAAGTATATGAAAAGAGAAGAGAATTATATCCCACAGAAATAATGACAAGAACAGAAATCTGTTAACAGAACCATCAGAAGTAATAGAAAGGTGGAGAGAGCATTTCAAACAACTCCTCAACCCCCGAGGAGAGTTTCACGAAGAAACAATGCAAAACTACAAGACAATATTCTAGAACCTGAAATATCTATTGAAGAAGTAGCAAGAGTGTTAGAAAGTCAGTTACAAAGAAAGCACCAGGAATAGATGGCTACCAACAGAAATAATCCAAGCAGCAGAGGAAAGCAGCATTAGAAGGCTACACAGAATCTTTAATGCAGCATGGACACACCTAACTGCACCTACTGATTGACAACAAGCAATAATAATACCATTGTGGAAAAACAAAGGGAGCAAACGAGAATGCACAAAGTATCAAGGAATCTCACTCTTGAGACATGTAGGGAAAATGTATGCCAAGATAACAGAAACTAGGTTAAGACTAGTTACAGTACCACAACTAGCAGAAGAACAGATGGGTTTTAGAAGAAATAGAAGCTGTACAGATGCAATGTTTATGCTTAAACAACTAATAGACAAGAGTGTGGAACACAATAAGAACCTCTTTGTCGTATTTGTAGACCAAGAGAAAGCATTTGATAGAGTTGATAGGAAGTTTCTATGGCAAATAATGACCCAATATGGCCTAAGTGAACATCTTATTAGATTATGCAAAAGCTTATACAGTGGAACCTTGCAAAATGAGCAAAATTTTTTAATAAAATATATTTCTGTTGACGAGGGGTGACTCGCAAGATGAGCAAACTTTGTGAGATGACTTACACATCAGTACGCTCTGTATTTCTCATTCAGGCAGCAACCACTCAAGAGTTCTGTCGATGCTGCCACGTGCAGTTTACTCCATTACTGTCCGTGTGCTCTATTGTGAGACGTTGCTGAGGGAAAAAGGAAAAGGCCCTTTTGCCTCCAGCGGCAGCAGCACATCCTCTGAGCCAGTAGGGGGCACCAGAAGCAGCCGGCTAGTAGTAGCTGAGGCCAGAATCTGCCTCGAAGCAGATCTGTAAGAGCTGGTTAGTTCGCTCTATTTCTTCTTTATATTGTGTCTTAATCATTGTTACTTGTTTCAGATATTAGGGACAATCATTTTTGCATAAAATTCCATTGAAAATGATTTTTTTGTGAATATTTTTGGGGGTGTGAAACGGATTGTCCGGCTTTCCATTGTTTCCTATGGGAAACCTCATTTCGCTTTTAGAGCATTTTTCACTAAGAGCGTTCTTCTGGAACGGATTAGTCTCGTCTTGCAAGGCTCCACTCTATAGCAATTGCAGAAGTGTAGTTAGAACAAATCAAGGAACACTGGAACCCTTTGCAGTAATATCCAGAGTAAAACAAGGATGTATACTACCACCATTATTATTTATCACCTACATGGACAGCAGAAGCAAAGAAGCCAAGCCCAAGAAAGGAAATAATATCAACAAATTTCTCATTGTAAACGATCAGGCATTGATAGCAAGTACTATTAAGGAACTGCAACAATATCTTATGTCTATGAACCAAGAATGCAAGACAAATAATATGAGAATCAGTAAAAGAGAAGACAGAAGTAATGGCAATCCGAAGAAAAAAGCATAATTTAAATATAACAATAGAGGGAACACGCAGAAAACAAGTATCAGAGTTCGGATACCTAGGAACAGCATTCAGTGAAGATGGAAAAATGGACAATGAGATTAACATAAGATGCAGTAAGGCAAACCAAGTATTGGGACAGCTAGCCCCACTCCTGCAACATAAGGCAGTACCAGTTCAAAAAAGCATCTCATACAAAGCATAGTCATCCCCACCCTGTACTACCAGTGCCAAACATGGACACTGACAACAAAACATAAACAAAAGTTAGTCACCACGGAAATGAGATGTTTGAGGAAAGCTGCTGGAGTGACCAGAAGGGATAAAATCAGGAAAGAATTGGAATAGAACCAATCTTAAACTACACACAAAGACAACAAATAAAATGGTTTGCTCACCTGGAGAGAATGTCTGGGGTTCCATGCCATACAAGGCATATATAAAAAGAGGAGAAGGTCAAAGAGCACAAGACAGACCCAGAAGAAGATGGAGAGACAACATTAAAGACACACTACAACAGCATCAAATAACACTGGTTGAGGCCACCAGAAGTGCAAGAATCAGAACTTTGTGTCTCCCTTGACACCCAAAGTAATAACAGAAGAAGTAAAGAAGAAGACAATTAAATTTAACTAAATAGGACTATAATTTCTGATTATGCTCTGGTAAAGAAGTCAAATGGTTTTAGGTAGGAAAATTCATATTTGTGGATGATAATACTGTCATTGCTAAATGACTTTCAGTTTGTTGACTAACAAAAAATTAATAAAAGAAACTGATATTTTTAAAAAAACAGACTGTTGACAAATATAATGATTATATGGGATGAATTTAAAGCATTTATACTTGGACAATAGAGTATCCTTCTTGATGGAAAAAATAAAAGGATCCCATTGCATAAAATTAGAAAAGTATATAAAGGAAGGTTTGGATGTTTATACTAAAAATTAGACATTAGAATTCTATCATGCCTTTAGATCTGTGAAACTGAAGCTTGACCAATTATTAGCACTGAATATTCATGACAGACTACTGTAGAGTTCTATTGAGAATAGGAGAAAAAACTGAAATTACTGTATCAAATTAGAATACCTAAAATAAGAAATTCTGCAATGATAATTCAGAGATTATAAAGCAATTCTCAGTTTATGGAGTTTTATTTAAGTCTATGTTGTGTAAATGTAGATACATCCACTTAGCAGATGGACTTTTTTTACATAGAATAAGTCTTCCAAGGATTTTAGAAGTCCATTCAAGAGATCTGACTGTAACCTTAACTTTGAAGGAGAAATCTGATGTTCTTGAAACAAAATCTGGAAACGTCTTCTGGCCAAGTAGGATTTTTACTGAATGAGACAAAAAATATAAGGCATGTCTAATTAATTTTCTGATAAAAGGGTTCTACCATTCTCATTCCTCAACACTCCTATAATAGTTATTTTATAAACAGGAAGCATCCTATAAATTATGTGAATCAATGTCCAATACTGTTGTGAAATGAACATGTAAAGATTTTGAAAGCTACTTTGGCACAAAGAGTAAAAAAGAATGTTGCAAAATTAATCTAGCAGAAGTTGGTTTCAGGAAAGGACATCAAGTGTCTGACAGGGCATATAGAGCCAGTTTGGTCTGGTGATAAGGCCTAGAAACCAGGAGACTGTGAGTTCTAGTCCTGTGTTAGGTGTGAAAGCCACCCTCTCTCAGCCCAACCCACCTCACAAAGTTGTTATTGTGGAGAAAATAAAAGGAGGAAGGAGTATTATGCATATGAGTTACTTATAAAGTAATAACAGTGGGATAAATATCTAAATAAATAAATAATAGGTTATACTGTATGTAGCCATTCTAGCTGAACTGGCTTCATTAGCTGTGGCAAAAGCTTTTGATGTGTGCAAATTAAGTCTTTGGAACAAGTTATAGCAAACATTGATTTCTTGGATACCATATTTCCATTTTCCTGCTTCAGTAATAACCTATTGGATAATTTCCCTGGTGATTAATATAAGACTGTACCCTGCTTCCTTTAATTGGTGTTGGAGACATTAGTATGTTTCATTAGGCAATCTGTTGATATTCAAGGGGTTCAGATAATATGCAATGAACATAACTTGTTACATGTAGGTGACATTTTCAGCCTTCTTAACTACAATCAAATATCCAGATTATTCATCTTTTTCATCAATTGTTTAATTTGATAGAAGAATCTCAGACTGGACAAAATCTTTATTGTAAAGAAGAATGAATAAAGATATTTTCTCTGTGTATAGGCCAATAGTTTTTTTCCAGGTCCCTTCCTCCTGCCTATCCAGCCCTTTGTGATCAGACAAGTTGGGCAATGGACACCACTAGAATGCCAGGAATACTATATTATTGTTATAGGGTATAAGACCAAAATCTTGTAAACCTGTCAAAATTTTTGCCTGGGCTATCTTATATCAAACAGAAGCAACATAGGATTATTTTGAGTTTCTTTCTCATGCTTTCCAATTTCCCACAGTTGAGTTACCATTTCACCTCCGTTAATGGTTCCACCATTCCAAGGTTATCTCTACATTCCTTTACACCAATGTGTTTCAAATTTGGCAACTTTAAGATGTGTGGAGTTCAACTCCCAGAATTCTCCAGTCATACCCCAGCCACACATCTTAAAGTTGCCAAGTTTGAAAAACACTGCTTTACAGTGCGCTTCTGAGTTTAGGGCTACTTGACCTTTCTCTTAATGGCTTTGAAAGGCAGCTGGGCTGTGCTTACATAAGTGTTCTCTTGTAGCTTGGGAACCATTGATTACCATTGCACCACACTCAACCTTCACAGTAGAGTCACAGAAAAAATATATTTCCAGAACATGTTCATGCCATGTTTACATGTAAAAGCAGGAAAAGGACTACTGAATACAAGCATGTTAGAGGTGGGTATCTCCTACCACAGGTGCACTGGATGTGCATTTGGAAGTCAATTGCAAGATGGCACATATGGCATCTAGCTTTAAACAACCCAACTTTTTAATAAGTCAAGGTGGCTAATTAAGATCAGAACTACAATGTACATCAACAATCCCAGAACCATGCAGCTTGATGTTCTTTCAGGAATGAACTCAGAGATTGAATCCAGGACTTTTGGAACTGAAACCATCTGCACCACTAAGGAATGGCTCCTTTTCTGCTCTCAGGGTCCAGCTTATCACAGATTTGGCTACTATGATGGAATATTTCAGACTTCCCTGAAAATAAAGCTGCGGTTTTGGACAATAATATTAAGCTGTTCTGCAACAGTAAAGAAATGGCTTCACTTCAAAAAAATTAATTGACAGATTCTGAAAAGACTTGCTATGTTTCTTTCACTGGAATCCACCTGGCACCAGTCTGAAATTATTAGCGGTGTGTTAGAACAAGAATAATTCTACAATTGTTGAAGTGCTTATGCTTATAGTGAAGGCTTCTGTGCAACTTCATGACAAGCCCTATCAGAAGCCAAATGTTATCAAATGTGTTTATCTAATCCCACTGCAGAAGTAAATTAAACTGGAAGAAAAAAAATTTGGAAGAAAAAAACAACACCCATTCACAAAAATGTTGCTTGCCTGTGACATATCTGATGAAGTAGTTTTGTTTTCTGTTCCAACAATTTGGACTCAAACTGTTTTTTAAAGGAAAATTTCAATTATATTTTAGGAAGGATATACAATATTGATGCTACAAGTTGCTTAACAGCAAAGCAGACAGTTTTGTAATTTGGACTTTTTCCTTCATTACCGGAAATTAAGTCTTCTGCAACTGGGATTGACTTGTCTTACATTTGAAGCCTTTTCTAATTCTTCTTTTTATTTTTAGTAAGCTGAGTTTTAAAAACATGTTCACAATTTCAATTAAGTTTCTTTCTCTGAATTTGCTGCATTCCTGAATAACCATTATCTTTTCAAGACTTGAATTAAATAATGGAGGTAAGGAAAGAGCAGTAACATTTCTAAAGTTTAGAAGTGGTTTCTAAATGTGAAAAATAAATAATGGCTAAAATTCCATTCCATACAAGCTTTTTATTATTTATTATTGAAATGTATAGCCTGGGGGTTGAGTCATGGCAACTGGACTTCTTTTCTTTTGGTTCAAGATGTTTCACTGGTTATCTAAGCAGCTTTTTCAGTTTGAGAAAAAGTTGATTGTGTCTTCCAGGGTGGCTGCATTTCTCACTTAACCTGATTAGGCTCATAAGATGGACAATAGGAGATGTGAATAGATAGAGAGTCTTTGGGATGTATTCATCCCCAAGTGGGTTGTGATCTCCTTGATGAACCTATGAAGTGGTCTTAATCTTCCTGGGGACTAATGAAAAAGCAGCATGGAAATGGGGGACAAGTTGTATCTGAGGCCTCTACCTCTGCTGAGAGAAGGATTTTCTACTTTGGCATAGATGGATTCCTTCACTCCTCTCTCAAACCATCGATCTTCTCTGAACTTCATTGTCTCCAAATGAGTGTCCTTTTTCCTTTAGATGAAGGTAAAGTGCTGATTCTGGTCCTCTGGTGTTGCTTCTCCCGTGCTGGGCCATCCTCTTATTGTATCTTTTTCATTCTCTTTCTTCCCCCACTTTTCTTTTTTTTATGTTGCATTATATTGTTGACATTGTTTTTTATTTGTTCTTATTTATTTTATTTTGTATTATATGTTGTATTTTGTTATTTTTTTGTTTTTTTATGTTGTTGAAAATTCATAAACAGTCTATTTTAAAAAACGGCCTTTTGCTGACCAGGACAAAATGATAAGTTTTGAAAGATCTGTTTATAGATAAGAGATGAAATATGGGAAGAAGGAATTCTTCATTTATTTTAAAAGAAGGTGATGTTACTAAAATTGTTTATGCATGTTGTTATGAAAGGGGAAATTATTTTATGTGTGAATGTTATTTTCTTTTTCTTTCTTTCTTTATTACTTTTTTAGTTTGTATTAGTTATCTTTCTAACTGTAATGTTAAATAAAATTTGTATTAAAATTGGAGTAGGCTTAATCAAACTAGTGTTTATGGGTATTTCAGGCTGAAGCATGCACATTTCCTCCCCTCATATCTCTGGTCAGTCCTTTTTGCCATCATCTTGTTATACTTTCTGGGAAGAGCTGAGCACAGCTTGAATATTAAGAAATTCACAAAGTACGATTGGTAAAAATAAGAAATGCACACAAAAAAAGAAAAGGGATTTGATTGCATAGTTATGGCTGCCATATTGACTTTTTTGACCACCATCCCTGCAGATACTGCTGCTTAACATTACTATTTCAATGTAAACACAGGTGGATGGAGAGATTACTAGTGTCTTGACAGTTGATTGGACTAATGCAATAGCATTGAAGAAGTCTAACTTGTTTTAACTCTACGAACAAAATATAACAGCAAAATCCACAGGGGGAATCACATTGTGCAACTGAAGTGTCCTCAGCAGTGCCATTGAGGTCTTGCCTGTTTTGTGCATGGATTGTCTTTAATCATATTGCTGCAACCATTTTTTCCCCACAGATGCTCCAGGTATCAAAGAAACTATAGTAATAATAACGATAATCTTTATTGTCATTGCACCATGTACAACAAAATTAAAAATGCCACCCAGTCAGTGCATCACTCATACAGTTTCACAGAAACTATGAGACACATAACAAGCAAAACTGAAAATGCAGACATCATAAAAACTGTCACACACAACCACATACCCTACAGTCCTCACTACACATCAACGTAAAGGCTTTCCCTTCCAGTCATGTCCAACTCTAGGGGGCAATGCTCATTTTTTTTCGTTGCCCAAAGATGGCTGACATGATTATATGCCAAGGAACACAGAACACTGTGGGAAGTCACCTTCCCACCAATTTAGGCAGTACCTATTTATCTACTTGCATTTTGCATGCTTTCGAACTGCTAAATTGATAGGAGTTGGGGCAAGTAACAGAAGCTCACTCCTTTACGTAGTGCCTGGGTCTTGAACTTGGGCTGCTGACCTTCAGGCCGACAAGCTCAGCATCTTAACCACTCGGCCACCATGCTCCCTTAGGGCATAAAAAGAAACCCTAAATAAAAGTGTTTTGTCCCAAGAACTTTTACTTATGACTCAGCTTCTTTGGTGATTTTTGTTTTCTTTTTAACACAATTTTTTTGAACTTGTCAACTGGCTGGGAGATTCTGGGAGATGAAGTCCACCCATCTTCAATTTGCCAACTTTGAAAAACACTGATTTACACTTTGTGATGTCAGAATTGAGTGAAAAAGCAAACAAAACAATCTAGGAAAAACCAGGTAGATTAACACAAGATCCCTTTCCTGCTGGAGTGATCCTCTGGTAGATACTTTCCTGACTGCCTAGTGATGAACTGAAGGGGAGTCCCAGCAAAATCAGAGAAGAAAACCCAACATCCTGTCTAAAGCAAGTGGTACCCAGTTAGGAAGTGAGTAGATGCAGTTGAGGTAAGATAGGAATTGGCAATGGGAACAAGAGATTTGAGGTTGGTATTATTTGTGCTGATTCAAGGATGGGTAGAAAGAACTTTGAACGGGGAAAGATTCTAACAGTTGTTACCAAATAGGGCTGAAAAATTAATGTATTTCTTGAAGTTTACGTTGAAATTATGCAATGAATACGAGAATAAAAATATTCCTTTGATTCCTTTGATTTGTGCAGGCATCAGATGAGAAATCTCATAAGTTCTGAGATGTCTAATTTTATCTCTAAAATTCCATCAAATATTTTTAAAAATACCACTTTTTAACAACCACATTTTAGATTATGTATGAAAAATATTGGCATGTACTGAATGTTTGATAAATGTTGGCTTAACCATTTTCTGAGAAGAATTTTTGGGAGAAAAGTCAATTTAGCTCTACAAATCTTTTTCTTTCTCCCCCCCCCCAAAAAAACACACCAGAATCATAATCCTCCTTGTTTCAGCCACTGAATCCTGTTCTTTCTATGGAGAAAAACAATAGGCCTGCAGATTAAGGCTATACTCTACGGCCCCAGTTGCACAGCAGGATTTGGGATACTCACATCAATCCTATCAATTCCTGGCATCATTTTGTCTTTACTCTTGGTAATTAATCTTTTCATGAATTGCTGTCACATTTGGAGCCATTTCATTAAGTTTCTTTCCATTTTATGTAACTGCTTGTTGCATTTCACATCTGCTCCATCTACAGCACAGGTCATGCCAATGGAAAGGCTCGACTCCTCCTCTCTGCTCCCCTCCCTCACTTGTTTTTCTCATTTCTGGACACAGATCCAGATAACATACTTACGTAACTACTGTCTACACTCAAGGAACACCCTACAGATAATGAGTTCTGAACTGGTTTCCATGCTCAGGACAATTCTCTGTAGCTATGATTATTGTTTTCACCCCAAAGGTACTCACTCTTGAGTCCTACCATCTGTTTTTATAAAAAAAAACTAGAGATCAATGCTGCTGAATTGTTATATGCAGTCTCTTCTGAACTGTCCTTTCTTCAAATCTGATTTGCTGCTATTTATTCATTCATCTTAGTAATGCGGCTGCAGCACCATTGGGGGAAAAAGATATTAAGGTTTCAATTGAACAGAATATCTGTAGCTCAAGGTTGAGCTGTGGAATCTTTGGTGTTCTCTGAGCTCAGCTGTTTTCTTGCAGATGTTTCATTGCCCAATTGGGAAACATCAGTGCTAATACAGGGCTACTGCAGGCATTAAAAATGTTACCTAGTCAGGTAATGAAGCATCTGCAAGCAAACAACCAAGCTCAAAGAACACAAAGAACAGTATTTAGGATTCCCAGGACTACTATCCCTTTACTTTTTCCCTACTGTCCATGTCAGGCTGCACACAGCCAGGCAAGATCAGTGAAGCAAAACTTACACAGACTTCAGTAATGTAAACTTTAAGTAATGTAAGCTTAAAATGAACTTAAACAGACGGAGCAAATAGAGAATCTTGGAAACTGCAACAGGATTTTCAGCTTCATTTAAAGTGAGTTTATTAACACGGTTTTTTGGAATAATTTGAAATGCTTCTTCTCAGATTTCTTGCTACATGGGCTGGGTTTCTATTTATTTGATAAGCTAAGAACTGACCCCTTTCCACTTCTTGACTATTTATGTCTAACCTTCCTTCCATTACTTTGCCAGCCTCCCCACAAACTTTTTATCCCTTTCCTTATAAATGCTGGTTCTCAGATTTTATATTTTTGTGAGTTGATTCCGATTACTTTTCTGTGGCCTCATTTTGTATGGCTAGTCCCTCTTATCTATAGTGAGGAAGAGCACTAATGTTTTATTTCTTCCTAGAAATGATCTGCAAGCATTAATAAAGACAAGAGCACACTAATAAGAGGAGACTAAGATTAAATATTTTTGTTGTTGTTGTTCAGTTGCATAGTCATATCCGACTCTTCATGACCCCATGGACTGCAGCATGCCAGGCCTCCCTGTCCACCACTGCCTCCCAGAGTCTACCCAAATCCAAACCCATCACATCCACAATGCTATCTAACCATCTCATCCTCTGCTGTCCCTTTTTCCTTTTGCCTTCAATCTTTCCCAACTTCACGGTCATTTCTAATGAGTCCTCTTTAGATTATGTGATAATTATGTGACTAAAGTATTTGAGCTTCAGCTTCAATATTCCCTTGCCGTTCAAGGGACCCTCAATAATCTTCTCCAGCACCACAATTCAAAGGCATCAATTCTTCAATGCTCAGCCTTCCTTATGGTCCAGCTCTCACAGCC
>JANHZU010003834.1:30562-49093 GCA_032468055.1 Acrochordus granulatus
GGAACATCTTGCCCCTCGAGCTGAGGGCTGCCCCCTCCCTGATGGTCTTCCGGAAGGGCCTTAAGACCTGGCTCTGTGAGATGGTATGGGGCTCCAGGGGGCGTTCATTATCATCATGGAGGTAGCTGTTGGATTCCTAGCCATCCTCACCCCCCTTTTTTATATATGAAATCTTTTTAGCCCACCTCGCTGGTCTGCTGGGTTTTTTATTTTATTTTAATGTGTTTTTTTATTTTTAAATGTTTTTAATGAATTGTTTTTAGAGTTGTCAGCCACCAAGAGTCTCCGGATTTCGGCGGCATATAAATTAAATAAATAAATGTAACTGCCACTACAGTATATGTTGTCCTGTGCCTGTGCCTTGCTTTTCTTTTTCTCCCTCATAGATTGGAGAGAATGCAGAGGAAGGGATTACAAGAGAATATGCAGACAAACAGTGGGTAATACTCACTGAAAAGAATGCAGCAGTGCTGGCAACAAACAGCCCTGGGCATTTCCATTGTGTACCTGCTTACTATTTTATAATCTCTTCCTCTTTGATTAATCTAATACTTCATACTATGCAAACTTCCTTCTTGCTAGTTATCCCAGTGCCAGGGTGTTCACTCCAAAGAGTGGGGTGTAGGGAAAAAGAAAATACAATCACTGTCCATGATTTCCCACTTAGCGACTGCTTTGCTTAATGACTGCCAATCTAATTGTGGTCACTAAACAAATACCTATTTTGTTTTGTGAAACTGGTTCAAGATTTAAATTTATGGACCAGCTTGAGCAGAATATTTTGCAAGCAAAATACTTTTACAAGTATTTGTAAAATACTTTTTTGTATTTTAAGTAAAAGTATTTTTTGTATTTTAAATAAAAGTAAAATACTTTTACAATATAAGGTAGTCCTTGCTCAATGACCATTCATTCATTGACTGTTCAAAATTATAATGGTGCTAAAAGAAGAAATTTATGATCCATGCCCAACATTATGGCTGTCACAGAATCTTCACAATTATAAGGGGAGAGGTGGGGGATTTAACATTATTTTTTTTATTGTCATTCACCAGCTGGAGTCATTGTGTGTAGTTGGTGATCATATAAATTTGTTTATAATAAATAAAAACCTGAGCACTTGGCAATCCGTTCACACTTACAACAGGTTGCCAAGTGTAAGAGCCATTTGCAAACTTTCCTGCTAGGTTCCCCATAAAGTCAACGCACAGCTTAATTTTTTGTTTCAGTGCTTCCTAGTGGAAATTACCATACAGGTTTTAAGATATTGAGGGGAAAACTCTTCTACTTTAATGCAAAAATTTTGAGAATAAAAGGATTTTATATAGACCTCATAAACAGGGAGGCTGGGGCATGCCTAGTGTGATAAAATATATCAAGCGGCATAGTTAGGGCATATGACTTCATTTATTATGGGAGACTCTTCTAAACAGTGGATTCAAACTGAAACTATGTTAGAATCAGAATTGTTTATAAATCAATAGTTTTTTCACTGAACTTATTTTTATAGAATAAAACAGATTTTTTAAATAAAACAATGCTTCGAATTTCAAAAATAAATATAAAACATAATTTTGATCAAGGATACCTGTCCTTTAAGTCCTCTAATAATCATTTAATAATCAGTTTAGACTAGTGGTTAAGGCATCAAGCTAAAAATAAGATGACGGTGAGTTCTAGTCCTGCCTTAGGCTTGAAAGCCAGCTGGGTGATTTTGGGCCAGTCCTTCTCTCTCAGCCCAAGTCATCTCACAGGGTTGTTGTAGGGAAAACAGTAGAGAAAGCAGTATTAGGTATGTTCATTACCTTGAGTTTCACATTTTTATAAAACATTATCCACTGCCATTTACTGGTCCTGAACTTTTACTACTGTCCACCATATTCTTCACTCTTGCTAACAGTGTTTAAACTTATATTCTGAAATCATACTCTCATCTGTAGAACTTTGCACCTGGGAAAAATTAATGCCATTTAAAATATTTGTTTTTTGTAGAATTGGAGCCATTTCTTCTCCCAGAAGCCACCCAGATAGCATGTAAAAAAGCAGGGAATTGAACCAAGTCTGCCCCGTCCCAGCTACAACCCTCTTTGTCTACTGCATCACAGTAAACTCTTGTGTCTCACAAAATGGGGAGGGGGTCAACCTTGTCCCTGGCAATGCTCCTATATTTGGACTGCAGGTAGAGCTCATGTAACTGCATGTTTCTCTATCCAAAGCAAACAGTTTCTTCTCCATTAAGAAGCAAAGCTCTGCCAAAGAGGTTCTAAACAGGGTGGGTGGGGGAGATTCTGCAGTCCCCAGATGTTGGTGAAAGCTACTGAGGTTGCTAAGAATTGAAATTCAGATGTGGGTTCCTTGTTTCTCTTCTAATCCCAGATCTGTAAAAAAGGAGGAATA
Source organism: Acrochordus granulatus (assembly GCA_032468055.1). NCBI lineage: Eukaryota > Metazoa > Chordata > Lepidosauria > Squamata > Acrochordidae > Acrochordus > Acrochordus granulatus. The sequence goes on from JANHZU010003834.1 coordinate 32,960, forward strand.
GTATGATAAGCCCAGTTAAGAATTACACTTCAGCAATAGTCAGAGAGCTCCAGTCCTGGTTACTAGATTCATTTTGGATGTGACTGTGGTTGTTGCTTTTTCCTGCAGAGAAATTGGTTGTTTCAGATAGATGATCAAGCAATTGTATGAACTGCATCGCTCAGTACAGCTTGAAAGGTTGGTGGGAAAAAAAGCATTAAACCATAGTTTGTTGAAAACTTCATAGCTAGGTTTACATATTTAATTAAATTATGGATTTATGCCATTTTTAATTGTATATCTGATGCTTACTTCCAAACAGTGGTTTATCTAAAAAAATTCAACATTAAAAACCACAGGGTCAGCATAATCATCTTTAAAAGGCCTTTATAAAAAGTGCTTTGAGCCCACTGCTGCATGTAATGATGGATTGGCTGAATTTAGCTCCAATAGCAATTCATTCTACTATATAGGCACCATCATGAAAAAAGCAGATTTTATCTTTAATGTTAGATATATCAATAGGACTTGTAAAAAAGATCTGAGAGGGTAGGGAGGACTGTACAGGAATCAGGGATTAAACTAGGGTTTAAACTTGCATGTCTCTGCATACCTCTGCATATCAAAGAGAGCTCCCTGGATTGGATTCAAAAGGCAATCAACAACTAGTGCTAAATCTAAATTGAAAAAGCCCAACAAATAACAATCATTATAATTGATCAGACAAGAGAATTCCAACTGGGACTGCCAAATCTAGCTCCATTATAATTGATCAGACAAGAGAATTCCAACTGGAACTGCCAAATCTAGCTGAAGGCCTCTGGCCATGCAAATTGCAATTCTGGGAACTGTACTGGGATGTATTTGGAGGAAATCTGCTTCCAAAAACTGTTTGATCATCTGAAGTCCTCTACATTTTCCCAAAAATCTAGCAAGGGGCAGAAACTGCCAGTCAGCAATATCTAGGGCATCTTTTAAAAAGTACACATATTACGAATGAAAATGCAGGAGAAAGTACAAGGAATTTATTTTTAAAAAGCCATGGGGAAACCTCCTTGTTTAGAGATTGTCTATCATTGTGTGCTGTGACAGTAGGCACATGCTATTACATTTAACATGCGAGCAACACATGGCAGGACATCGTAAAGCCAAACACTGGATAGATACTGTGGACATTTGGCCTGGATCAGCAAAGCAGGTTTTCTATTTGCCAGTTCTCTTAAATAAGCAGTTTTTTTGCCCAAATCTGGGCCTTTAAGACAGCTGCCCAAAGCATGCAACACATTGTCAGAGTGATTGTTCTCCTTAAACCGCTTGCACTCAGAGACCAAATAACAGCTTAATAGACTTGGAGAGCTTCACCTTGGCAACTAGGACCTTGTCTTGTTTTTCCCATTTTTTTGGAAAGCAGGCCTGGGCTGCACAAAAAATTTGACATGTATGTCTACTAATTATCCAATAAAAACTAAGTTCACAGACCAAGAGTATAAGAGGATGGATTAAATACCTCTGTTAATGGTATCAGCCTTTATATTCACTTGTGTTTTTCCCAAATAATCACCTAAGACTTTGAAAACACTGCCTAATTCCATAAAGTTCTCCCCCATCTCCAAAACGTAGACACTAACGAAACAGAGAGCATGTTAGCTAATTACCATGAGTTGGGCTTGACTTTCAGTGACTATATTGACAAATGCTCTTCATGTGGCCCAGATCTAATTAATTCATCTTTCCTTCAATTCACAGTATTCTTAGTAATTGTTTCAAAAACAATAATCTGAATGTGTCTATCTTCTTCCTTTGTCCTGGAGAAAATCTATCCACATGGTCACTTAAGACTCAGTACTACCCTGGGAGCTCATATTAAATCATTATTTTATGAAAAAAAATTATCTTGCTCTTTCTCAGTAAAGAAAGCTTTTAAAGCCCTACGTTATGACTGAAAGATCGTTGTTTCAGCTATTCTGATCATTCAACAACTGAATATTGTTCAATCAATTGAAACCCTGCAATTCTGTATTGAATTGCAATGACCACAGCTGGGACCAGAATTTTCACAGCTGCGCAAGGTGGTTGTAAGCAAGTCCCATCCGATTTTATGGCCTTTGTTTGCCATGGTTGTTAAGCAAATCACTGCAGTTGTTGTTAAGGAAATCCAGCTTCCTCCATTGACTTTACTTGCCATCTTAAATGGCTATCACATGACTCTAGGATACATGCTGATTGCCCAAATTTTGACCACCTGATTTCAGGGATATCGCAACAATCAAAAGTGCAAGGACTGGTCATGATCATTTTTTTCAGTGCCATTGTAAACTTCAAATGGTTGCTAAATGAATCATTGTAAGTTGAGAATTATTTGTATCATAGAATATAAAGGTTAGAAGAGACTTTGGGAATGCTTGCAGGAATTTACAACCACAGCATCTCTGTAACATTTATCTTTGTTCTCATAGTAATATTCTTATCCTTCATTAACTTGTTTTTGTCTTCTTCCATAGAATTAATCTCTCTACTACAGTACATTGTCCACTTTTATCTATTATCTATTCTAAAGCACTCCCCCTCCAGAAAACCTGGTGTACTATCCTCTTTACTTTGTTTCCAATTGTAAATATACTAAGAATGTCGTATTAATATTTAGCATTGGCCTAGGTTTGTCATTTTTCATTTGTAATTAATTCTTCTAATTTTTTTTAATTTCAGATGAAATTCTGCTCATTTCCTGCACTAAGCATGGAACAAATGTATTTGTTCTGTTCTTACAGGAAAACACAACAAAAATTACATATTTATCACCATCACCCCTAAAATTGGACTGATCTAACTGTACAATTGATTAATTACAGTATACATTGGTAGTCCCAGAAAACAGCATTTACAGGATTTTTTTGTCAAAATAAAATACCAGTGTATCTGGAGTCATGTCCATATTTTAAACAAGCTGCACAGGAAAGACAGGATTTTGAATAGATGTCCTGCCAGCCAGTGTATTGCAGCTGTACTTGCCCAACCCTTAACATCCCTATCATGAATATCAGAAACTACTGTAAACAAGGAAAAATATTTATGGAATCCAAAAATGTTTCCTAACACTTGGCACTAGGCCAATGAGGTTCTTAGTGTTTTCAGCATCCCTACTTTAGGAGGGATGACACATTTTGTCAATGTTGGGAGAATGCGGCAGCTTTCAGCATTTTATTCTGACTCACCAATAAGTTGCTTACAAGGAAGTGCCTCTCTTGCTGCTAATGATGTGTTTGACTTTTAAAGGCTATCTTTAGATCAAAGTCAGTACACAGCTCAGCGCCTTTTATCAAGTCTGTTCGACAGACTAGGTGACTGGAACATGCTTTCCAAGGGAAGTGCAGGAGGCCAGTAAAATAAGGGAAGAGAAAAATTTTCAGACCTGACATTTCTGGCATCTTCCCAATCTTCTACATTTCAAATATAGTTTTGCAGAAGGACTATAATAGTCAAAACATAACTTCATGGAATTTACAGGGAAGCAAGATAAAATTAATCAATACAGAAGCAGGAATTGATAGAATCAATACAGAATTGCAGGGTTTAAGGTAATGACATCTAGAAAATCTGCCTGTAGTCCATGGACCCTTGTCCTCATTCTGTCCCCAAAATTAATTTTACTTTTCTTTTGTTACCGCAAGTGTCGTGAATATGTATGTACTGTACTCCTTTATGGTCTTCTGACTGCCATTTTTATCTCCTAGAAATCCTTTGGAAATGAAATGTTATGGATGACATAGTGCAGCACTTTGTGTAGGAAAAATCAGAACTTCTTACTGCTAGATAATCCTGAAACACCCCTCCCTCTCTGAAAGAGAAAGTCATTCTGCCAAGGACATTTTCAAAGCTAAAGCCAGCAACAAAGCCAATTCTTGGTTGCCAACATATTCACTGTCAATAATAAAGGTTAGAAGCTGAAACACTGTATAAGACAGCTGTATCAATATGATCCTCATTTGACATTTTTTTCATTCTTTTTAGGCAGTGCCTACATGAACAAAACTGAATAGCATGTTGCATGTGAAAAATGCTGCAACACTATTAAAAGTAATCAAAATTATATTAGATAAAAGTCAAGAAGAAGAAAGTGACAGGAACTGGAAATTTCCCTTGGGAACAAGTTTACGAATTATCCTTTCCCTATTATTACTTGTAATCTCCATGAAAATGCCGATTAAAATTTTCTCAGCTTATGCCTCCAAATACTGTATGCTAAGACTGCAATACCCTGAATTTTCAATCAGCATAGCTAATAGCCAACAAATTCTTCTCGCTATAATTCATGGAGGGCATCAGGTTGGAGAAGGCAAGTCTTCTACAGTCTTTGGGAGTCAACCCAATGCAATTTGATAGCTAGCATTTACTTCAGGAAAGTCAACTTTTGACTTGAGTTATTCTTGGCTACAGATAATGTGGTTGCTTAAATGCCACCCACCCTGTTTCAGCCAAACCCAATATAATCAGTTTCGTTTATTTCAGATAAAAAGGAAGCATTTTCCTCTGAAACTTCAGATTCTGAAGAGTGAAATACTTCTAGTTTAAGTAAAATTTCCAGAAAGAAAATCCTGTATTTGTGAGGAAGAATACTATATTAACAAACAGGAACATCTCAAATCTGAGGAATTCCTCAATCCTTCTTAAGGATTCATATTAAATGAAATCAGCAGCCAACTTTATGTGAAATAATGAATCTATGATATGGTGCAGGCACTTGCTCTTCTCAAACATTAGAAGGACAATATTATATCTGATTATACAATCAAGAAGCCTGACCACAAAAAGCAAATTTGAATCTTCTAGATGACCAAAGGCGGGTGATTCTATCATCATCTCTTGCACTTCTGCTGCAATATCTGCTGCTATTTATGATTAAATGTGTTTGTATGCCTCCACAATCAAAAACAACTGTTGGAGGCCTATATAGAAAAAAAAATATAAGAGTCACTCAGGAGGGAAAATGCATGGTTCTTTGACAAGCGATCCTTTCCTTAAGAGGATGAAACTACATTCAGAGATCACAAAGTTTTGTCCCTCAACAGGCTTTGCTTAGAGACAAATCTCATTTCTTGTGAGAAAACAAGATGAACATTTGATACAATTTCTTTGACATGATCTGGAATTAAGTATTTTCATGTTGCTTTGAGATTAAATTAAAATTCATTCAAACCTGAATACAAACAAAACTTCTATTGCTGGAAGTGGGCAAGGTACAACAGATTTATTAGATCTCAGAGAAGTCCCAAATATATATATACTCTTCATTTAATTTTCTACTGACTCTCCCCAAAACCTTAAGATTAAAGACTTTATTGCCTGACTGCTCAAGATCCATATTTTGCTTCTTAGTCTTCTTTGAACAAAAGAAATCTGAAAGGCCTTCTTCTGATCTATAACTACATAACCAAAGCCACTTCTTTTACTGAAGATCCATCAGGAAATCTCAATTCCACGTGTTCAGATGTTTTCAACTTCCTTCCAAAATGTAAACTGGTCCACAGTTTACATGCTTAAAGAGATACTGTTTCATTTTGCCGAATTAATCTGCTGCATCCAGATATTTATCAACCCAGTTTAGCAACTAGCTCTTCCTACTATATTGATGCTGCCATGTTGTGCCACTAGTGGCCAAACAGCTGACCAGTATGCTAGGTGCTCACAAAATTCCAAAATATAACAATCAGTTCTTGCAAGCCCACATGAATTGGCTTCAGCATCTAGGTGGATTACATGTCTGAGATATCAGTCCAATGAAGCTGGGATCGCAAATCTAAATCATCACACTTACAGGAAATAAAGCACAGGACTTGACTACAGTGAGAGAAGAAAAAACTCCCTAAATTAAAATCATTGCAGTTTATTTCATCATATTAATCAAGGTGTTTTTTGCAGTCCTGCATTTCATTAGTCTCGCAATGTATTTATTTGTTTATATTGTGTTAAACTGTAATGAGATGTGCTTACTTTTGACTTACTGTTGTGTGGATGAAGGCACTATTTATAAACTATGATTTATGGTACTGCAAAGATGGCTGATAATCTTTATTAAACCAATTCAAATGAAGTTTGAGCTGTGGAAACATCATGATAATTGAGTCACTGGCTGGGGATATTTAAGTCCTCTCCCATCAATCGTTTTGATGGATTCTGATGAAGAAAATAACAATTTAGAGGGACAAGAAAGTATCCTGCAAAATGCATACCTTCTTCATACCTCTTTAGCAGTTGCTATGGCATTTATTTTTTTAATTGTTTAAATTGCTTCTTTTTTTTAACTTGGCTTTTTGGCCAAGTAAGTGACTCAAAATAAGCGTAACAATACCACATATCAGTAGCAGTGCCACAAAGTCAATGCATAATGAGTGTTCTGCTTCCTAAATCAGTACAGTTCCCATTCTGAATGAGAAAAGGCCTTTTCACAGCACATTATATAGTTGTCTTTTTAAAGACCAAACTTTCGATGTTGTAACTTTTTTTGGAAAACTACATAACATCTCTTCAGCTCAGCTAAAATGAAAAGGATTTATTCATTTCTTGGAATGAAATCAAATGAAGTTCTTCTCATGAGAGAGAATAGAATAATATTCTGTCCTTCAAAATCTACTATGGAGGGTTGTGGTGTAGATGGAAAAGAGTCAATTCTCTCATTCATGGAAAATTCAATTAGCACATTTCATTCTTGAGCTTATTTGTCTACAAAATGTTCTTTACTCCCTGTTGGGTTATTTTGTACCAAAACAGTTTTCAACAATCAAACAGTGTACAGATAACAGCATTGGGAATCCATGGCCTACGAAATGCTCAGCCCTTTTTCTTATTGCTTTGCTCCAGTGGGAATAGAGCAGCAAAATAATATGAACAGTTGTAAGTGTCTTGGGTGCAGCCCCAAAACATCTGGAGCACCACTTGAACACCATCGGCATTGACAATATCACTATCAGTCAATTGCAAAAACATCTTTACTTGCAACTGCTTATATCCTGCGACGTTATTTTTAACACCGTAAGCAGCAATATCCACCTATCCCAGGTCCTTGGGAAAGACTCAATAGGTGGACAAAAATGCCAAATCCAGTCTAAACATCTGGATGATTGTGCAAACAACCATAAAAATAAATTTATGTGCCTCCCCACAACTCTATAAAATCCTCTCAAAACCCTCTATAACTGTTGGATGTTCTCTTCCTTGTCATCTTATAAAACTCATTTTACCCAAGAAAATTGTCTTGGAGAAATGAAGCTGCCTCCTCACTTTTTGCCTCTCCTCAGGAGCCACTCCCAATCTTGTTTAACAGCAACTGTAGTCTCACGCTCTTCTATGAAACGCTACAACTCAGGTTTTTCTAGTCCTTTATCTCCCAGCAGCACTACCAGGAGAAGGAAGCAGCCTGTAACCCAAGCCAAAGAAATGTGTGCACTTCTGCTCCAAATTCCACTACAAACAATACTGTTGCAGCAAAAGAATGGAGACTAGGTTAGTAGGTTCCTTGACACAATACTGTGTATCAACCCTATTTGATGCAACGTCAGAAGGCTCAAAATCTCTCTCTTTTCTCAATTTTTCACTGGAAAAATTGTTTAGCTGTCAATTTCAAGGCCATTTGCTTTTTGGCAACAAGAACACCAGGGCTCTCCTGCTATGTTAACCTCATCTCTTTTAATTTTCATGTCAGTCCATGGATGGGGCTAGAGATGAGCGGTGGCCAGGGAGTTTTATTACCTGGGTTCCACTTCTCTATGAGGGAAGTGAGGGGCCAGGTATTGTGCAAACAGACATAGAAAAGACTTTCTTGTCTTTCCCTCCTCAATCCCCTTCTCCTGCCACTCACTTTTTGAACTCTGGGTATCAGGAGAAGTCATGGAGGAGAGAAAAATAATGAGGAGAAGCACTAGAGAATATCTTAGGTAATGGGTTCTGTTTTGTTCAGTGATGCCAAATGAGGTATATTATATCCCATCTTTATTATTTTTATAACCAACTCAAGGTGGCCAACCTTGTTCTGTCCCATTTCTACCAGACTATGAATGCAGGAAGAAGCCTTATCTGCTTTACTGCTAAGCCAGAGTCAAGATTGGAAGCACAGGTGGCACTTCTTTACCAGCACACTTTCTTGCTATTTCCTGTGCTAGAGAGTAGAGCTTGCTGTGTAGTAGATCATTGATAAGCTTCAATTTAGATTTTATTTTTTAATGCAAGGAAAAGAAATATAAGTAGTTCTAAATTACCACTTGGACTATTATTTACTCTACAAGTAATATACCAGAAGTTATTATATCAATATTTAGCATGATGGATGAATGTGGGGATAATGAAAGGAATACTTCATCCAAGTCTGCTGTATATCTGTGCAGCTGTTAATGCTGCTAAATTTCCAATTTATATCCTAGTATCTTTGTAAGACTGTAGGATGTGTCCTACTTGGCCCATCATCCTTTCAAATTTGATTTCAGAGGAAATCACAGACAGGACATGAGAGCAATAGCCTCTATTACTATTGCCTTTCTCCAATTGGTATTTAGAGGCAGCTCCCCCAAGTATTGCTTTGTTGCCTCATTGTGGTAGAGGGATGAGTGAAGAATTTAGGGAATATATAGAGCATTTACCAAGAGTATGCTCTATTGAAAGACCTAAGTATCTGTTTAGAGACCAAACTTCCTGAAAAAAATTATATGGTCACTAAGAGCCTATATCAACTTGATGGCACTTAATTGATCAATCAAACTCTGATGCTGAGATAGAACAGAAGCAACAATAACCCAATATGCCACCATATATCTAATGTCAATTTAGAGCCCCAAAATCATTTGACATTATAATATCAACTATGTTCTGTATGTAGTTCCTTTTATATACCTTGCATTTTCTATTATTTCGCAACTATGGATGTCTAGGAGTTTCAGTATTAAACTATTTCCACATCTTCAACATATCTCTATTATACCTCCCTTTCTTTACACATTTTTTAAGTTGAAGAATTAACATTTTTTATGGTTGTGTCAATACCTTTAGCTGTTTTTACATTTTCCTCTAAGGAGTTTTCACATTGTTTATTTATTTATTAAACTTATATGTGCCATCGATCTCTCTAGGTGGCTTACAATCAGAAAAAAACAAACATTAAAACAATAAATATTAATATTAAAATTGAGTTAAAATTAAAATTAACAAGATGGGAAGGAAGGGAGCAAGATGCACATGGGGGGAGGAAGGTGCAACTGTCTTAATCCATCCACCACCTCCAAAATGACATGCTCCCATTAGGGCCCCAAGCCAGGTGGCAGAGGCAGGTTTTCAGATCTTTTCAGAAGGCCAAAAGAATGGGATCTCACCTTGGGGGGCAAAGTATTCCACAGAACAGGAGCCATGGCAGAAAAGGCTCTTCTCTTGGATCCCACCAGCTTGAATTCCTTGAGCGACGGGGTCCATAGCATGCCTTTTCTGCCACCCCAGGTTTATGTACTTTACTCAGTTTTATCATTTTGTTATAAATCTCTTTGGGATGTTAAGATAAATAAAACAATAAAAATAAGTTTTATTTATGTTTAATAAATAAAAATAAACATATTATAAGACATTTTAGGTCAAAATAAAATTACTGTTTCCAAACTGATCTGTGAGCTTAATGGGTGAGGAGGAATTTGAGATTGGGTCTCCTTAATCCAAGCCCAATACAGTCAGCTTTTCTCTAGCAGTTCATTTCCCTAAGACAGTTATGCTGAATTCTAATTCAGTTCCAGTTGTGGTGGAATGCAACTCGCATAGACCATACAGCCTGGGAATTATGGAATAAGTACTAGAAATAAAATTAATTTGTACACAGCATTCTATCTGAATGCTGAAATCTTTCAACCCAGGCTTGGCTAAAAAAATGCCCTGACATTGGCAAGAAAAAAAATGTAGTTATCTGAAGCAATCAACCACCAGGAAGAGATAGCACAGCTTTTAAAGCATAATCTTCTGGAAAACCTGCCCAAACAATGCCATTTTAATCAAATTAACTGGACAGGATTTCCAGCTTTTCTTTAAATAATGACAGGACCCTTGATTTTTCAGTATCCAGTTATATAAAGTGAGATGTCTTCCAAATTTATGCCAGATGCAACAGGGAGTCATGTGTTTTTTTAAAATTCAGCAACTTCAAAAACTTCATCTAGTCCTTCATGCCAACCACATACTCCACACCCCTGCAGCCAAAACTCACATAACCACCAGCGGCAGCATAGCATAAAAATCAGATGGCATCACAACTGATTTAAACAAGTTTTATATTAAGCTTAAAGGTAAATACACTCTTTGGAATCTCCATAATTTAAGAAAAACATGTTTTAAAAACACAGATTGTAAATCATTATCCTGACAAGTCTTTTTAAGGATAATGATTAACGAGTCAGCAATTGTGGACAAAGATAATTATTTTCTCTATGGGATCCTTATGCTACTTTCTTCATCTATCATATTTTTCATTTCTACATATTTATTTTGCTTTGTTTTGCTATTATCTTAATACTGAAAGATAGATATACAAAGTACTTTGTACTGCTCTAGGAAATACAGCCAAACATTAGCTAAAATTAGGTCCTGATTAATTCCTTGGCACAACACTGATTTCATATAATTTTAGAAGACTTGCCTGGAAATCTCAAGCATGTTTGGAAACCATAAGACCAGACAATGTAGGTTTTTGCTCCTTTGGGTCATTTTTAAAGATGGATTTTGGAAGCAGCAACATTGCTAGTCTATACCAGAGATCAAACAGGAGAAAAAAGCGTAAACACTACCAGTTGCTATCAGTAGACTACCCTAAGGTAAAATTATTTGTAAGAAATACAATATGTTTGAAATAAAGGGTGTTGGGAAAACTGTCAGAAAGTCAGCCACCTTTAGCTTTCATTTTTACATATGATTCCATCAACATTTTCAGTCACTTCAGTTTAATAAGCAGTCTTTAGCATTTTCACGCTTCATGTGCTAATGCAGATAAATCTGATGTAGAGATTTGCTCTCTGTGTTTTTAAAGGATCAAAGAGTTGTTCCAGTGTCTGCCTGGAAAGAAATAGAACATATCTAAATTGAAATGGCTTTCATGACATTTCCACTCCCACCTGGGCCAAATTCTGGCACAGTGTCATCTGATCCCAGTTAGAGAATGAAGAGAGACAGTGAGCTCATGAGCATTCTTGTGTGCACAGAGCAAAAATATCAATGGATTTGCCTACAAGTTCTAAGTCCTAACAGTGGATGCTTGCTTTAGAAACTGCTTCTGATGGAAACCAGAATGATTCCTCAGGACAAAACCTGGAAAGTTGCATGTAGGGGGTTGGACCAAATGGGGCAATGGAATTTTGTTGGGATGTGTGCAGAGTGTTTGGGATGGCTATGTTTCTTAAGCATGAATCCCCAAAATAGGCAAAGCAAACTTTGTGGTGAGGGATGAGTACGGAAGGATTGCTTCCTACTATTGCATGGAAAGTGCTCCAAGGAATGAATTCATGTGGATAAATAGGGAGATGTAGAATATATTATTGACTATAGTATTTTCTCTAGAAGATCAATCTACATAGTGAAATCAAAAGGGTGACTGCCTTTTGCAAATTAACTTATTCTCTTTGTTTTCCTATGTGGAAAGTGTTGTTTACAGAAATCAGCTTTCCCAAAATCGAATAAACAATACAATACATTAAGGGAGAGAGACACAACAAGCACTATCTTACAAAGTCTTCGGAGCAGTCTTAAAGTAGCCACTACACTGAAAAAATTAATATTTATTTATTCATCGTATTTTTATAACTGTCCATCTCACATACATGACTTGAGGCAGCATTTAACTAAAGCAAACTATAAAAATGAATTTTAAAAAGTAATACAATCATTAATATTCATTAAAAATGTAGGAGAGAGTATCTTTTAATGTTATGTGCAATGTAGCCATCTCATCAGCTCTCATCATAACAGAAAGGGAAAAAGTATTAAATATGCATATAATAAAGTCACTATATTACAAAATATTTAATGTAAATATTAAATAAAAATAATATTGGTTTTGCCCCAAGACATATTTTGAAATGTGGCCCCCAGCATGCCATCCAAAGGCCAAATCTGGTCATTAGGTCTCAGAGATGGGCAACTTTGCACTTAAGAAACATGGATCTACTATAAGATACTGCCTCACATCAAGTGATGTGACTGGTTTATCTGGCTTATTTTAATCTTTGCTAGCCAACTGTAGCCCTCAAAACTTTTTTCTATTCATATTTGGAGATGTCCAGACTGCATCTGAGATTATCTGCATTGAAACACCTTTCTTGCTATAGAGTTATGTATGGTCTTTCCCATTAATCCTCACCATCATCATGAAGAAAGGAAGCTTGATATGTTCAGACAATTCACCTCTGAAATCTAGTCATAATACTGCATTTTCCTTGTATGTGAGAAGCTGAACATACCTATCAATATTTCAGTTTGTCGACCAACTCTGTAGTAATTCCTTAGAGACAGATCCCCCTTAAAAAATTCTACTGTATGGAGAAAAGCTGCAAACATTACAGAGTGATAACAAACGGGAAAGGGCCCAGATGTTTCCTTTTTGCAAGCTTTGGGCACTCAAACAAAATGACAGACAACTTCCCATGCAAGAGGAAACAAGAAAATTTTCCCCAATAAGCACACAACACAGATTGCTAGGGTTAGGGAAAGGGAAGTTTCAGACTCATAGTTAATCTCCAAGCTTGGTCATTTCCATCCAGCTGAGGCATCTGGCCACATCATAATGTGAGATTCTTATGCCAATTATTTCTTTGGCAGAGATGCTATAATATATTGCATGGAAACATTAAATCCAGGGCAACAAGTAGGTATATTCTCCCAGGAAATCTCCCATGTTTCCCCAGAAATGTTTAACCTACATTCACAAACAAAACAAAAATCTGCAGAGCATTGAATGCAGTCTAGATTCCCATGATCTTGTTGCTAGAATGGCTGATCTAGAAGACACCAGGGTGAAAAGAGGCTAAGAGGGGTGCATGGTGGCACAAGTAGTTAAGATGCTGGGCTTGTTGGCCAGAAAGTTGGCGGCTCATGTTCGAGACCCAAGAACCACCATATAACAGGATGAGTGCCTGTTGTCTGCCTAGCTCCTGCCAATCTAGCAGTTTGAAAGCAGTAAAAATGCAAGTAGATAAATAGGTACCAGTTTCGATGGGAAAGATAACAGGGTTTGTGTGCCTTGGCATATATAGTCATGACCATGGAAGCGTCTTCAGACAATGCTGGTTGTTCAGCTAGGAAATGGAGGTGAGCACTGCCCCCTAGAGTCGGTCACAAATGGCAGGAGAAACCTTTACCTTTAATGATATTTCCCCAAAGGGGAAAAAGTACATAAAGGCAATATTTTATTTAATAGATCAACATTTCATCAAATTAGCGCGTAAAGCAGCAGGGTGATCAATGATCAATATCAATATTGTTTGCTTTTTTTCTCTGAATCTCCCAGTGTTGCTTGGAGTCAAGCAATGTTCAAGTGAAATCTTTAATCAAAGCCTTCCATAAAATTTATGTCCCACTATCCACAGTAAAAAGAGTAACCCAGGTGGCTTATATTGTTTAAACAAAATACAAAGACAAATACAATGGCTGGAATTACCAAAATGAACTGCTAAAATTTTCAAAAGCATTTTTAAGTGATTTATCTAAGTCTTAAGTGAGGAAGAGACAGAGAAGTCCACAGTTCATATTGAGCCTTTCTAGTCTGAGATTCAGATTAATTCAGATTTGTCTGAGATTAAGATGCAGAGAAAATGCTTCTCCCACCATTCTGGAAATCTTAACAGTCATAAAATTGGAAGGGACTATTGAAAATATCAACTTTATTCCTCTGCTCAATGTAGCAATTCAAATTAATTTTTCTGTACCTCGAAACCTTATGCAAAGACTTCTTCCAAATATTATGCAAAACAGGAAGCCCATACTGTACTGTACACTATCACCCTGCAATATTCCCTCCTTCCCCTCCTCCTCCTAAGCAGTGTCTGAGATCCTGGATAGCTGTTGCCAATCAGGACAAACATGCTTGAACAGAATCAACTTGCTCCAAATACAATAAATAATATAAATGGCTGTTTCCTATGTGTGTGACTTGAAGCTTCATTGCCAGCTTTTTGCTACTGTCTGGATAGTCCTGCCCCAAGGATTAAATTTAGGAAAACCTTGGGGTTTGAGCAGGCTTCCCCAATCTTCCACTCTATATATGTATCAGCTTTCAGTTCCCATAATCCCTAGCCAAGACGGCTAAAGCTTTTTTTGAGAACCCTTTTTCCATAGGTACCTGTTATAGACCCTTTTCAAAGAAAAATAAGATGGCCTACCGGAGAAGGGAGTTGGTGATGATGGTACAATACTCTTACTGTGAGCATTTCATTTGGGAGTTCACCTGGCATACACTCTTAAGTTTTTAAAATGGAGAGTTTTTGGCTAATACCTTTTATCACTAGATTTATTGGCTTGGTTTTATTTTATACACTGTTCTGAACTGTACTGTTCTGATGAATTGGTTTTATTCTTCCAACTATGTCTCCTACTTCTGTTACTATAATGTATCATTTTGTTTTTAAATTCACCGTGCTTTGTTTTTAATCCCAATTAATGTATGTTTTATGGAACTGGGCACTGTTTAAAGTTGGGTTCCCAGGGTGAACTATATGCCATGTAAATCAATAATTAAGGAAATAAATACTGAAAATAGTCTTGGAGCTATTTTATGAAACAGTAAAAATATCTCAGAGATAAAATGACACTTTCCCTACAACAGTTGGCTCAGCATGACCCCAAAATGGGTCAAAATTTGGCTCTTGGCTCTCCTGACAGAAAATTCTAAACACTGTAATCACAATTTATCTGCAGGGCAGGATGACATGACGAACATAAATCTGTTAATGGTGTCTCTGCATTTATTCTAAAGTGAAAAAAAAACCTTGGAAACAAAGATGGAAACCAAAAGATGTTTAAAAATCTCTCCAATAAGTTTTACTGGAGGAAATTCAAAGTGAAGGCAAGTCTCCAAATTTTCAACATAGAAGTTTTTATTCTTCAAAAATATATCAAACTGTGAACGTGCTTACATCAAGAGCTTTATCACCTTGAACTGCAAGCATGTAAGTGTCCACCACACATAAACAGCCAGATGTCTTGCTCAACCTAAAGGAATACAGAAGAGGGTCACATCTTAAAATAAACAGGCAAAGCTGCCAAATGAGAACATGCATACTCTTTATGGGACATATTTGCTAGGAAGCATGTTGAACAATATAACACAACAAACAAATTGCTTTCCTCACCACAATATCCTTCATGCCAAGAAGTGAGGTTCTGCCAAGATTTTTAAAATTAGCAAAATAAATATACACAAAAGTTAATGCTTTTGTGTATATTTCTAGCTAAGAATCACAATGCATCTGACTGTTAACCTACCCAGTCTCTAAAGAAAGATTCATGTTCAAGTGAACTGAAAGAAGTTGTACTGATGTTTTTTTCCAGTATCCATTCTAGGTAGCTCAGCCTGTCTCCTCTCTTTGACTGCAATTCTTTTCACATGGACAGGCATCATTCAACATGTTTAAGGAAGACAGGGGTTTTGTCAACAGCTAAATGGAAAGATCTACATTTGCCTGAAGGACTTGGGCTGGCACAGCTCAAGCCATGGATATGTAGCAAAATAAAAATTATTTAAGATCAGTAGGAGAAAAATCCTTGTTTGGTGGTTTCCAGAGAAGCTTCTTATTACTCATTGTAGAAATAAGATGTTTCATTTGTTCCAACATAATTCACAGTCTTTCACCACC
Organism: Acrochordus granulatus; assembly: GCA_032468055.1. Lineage (NCBI taxonomy): Eukaryota > Metazoa > Chordata > Lepidosauria > Squamata > Acrochordidae > Acrochordus > Acrochordus granulatus. Next base: position 48,796 of record JANHZU010003834.1, read on the forward strand.
ATACTTGTCAACCTTACCTGTGCTTTTAACATAATAATGCACTTGAACAGCAAAGAAGCAAGCCCGAGAGCCAGACTGGTATAACAAGTGACATCATTTGCACTGAAGCAGAGAAACCCTTATTAAATTCCTATTTGCTGATGCATAATGCTATAATGAAACAAATAAGGTTATGTACTGCTTTCTCAAAACTCCTTGGAGATAAAGTAGCATAAAAATGGAACAAATACATCCAAAGAAAACAAAATTGTGTGTCAAGTATCTGATGTCCATGAAAAAATAAGAGAAGACAACATGC
>JANHZU010003834.1:56760-71883 GCA_032468055.1 Acrochordus granulatus
GGTGAGCTCCCATCACTTGCCTCCAGCTCCTGCCCACCCAGCAGTTCGAAAGCACATAAAAATGCAAGTAGATGAATAGGTACCCCTTTGGGGGGAAGCCAGCTGGCAGCGATGGGAGCAGCAAGTTAGCATTGGACTTGCCTATATCGGGGCAGAGCAGAAGCCGTGGAAGATGCCCCAGATGTGAACATCGCTGGCCAGCTGAAGGGGTGGGGTTTAAAATGTATACTGTAATAAAATATATAATGCTTGTAAGCTGCCAAGAGTCTTTGGAAATTGGTGGCATATAAATGTGAAAAATAAAAAAATAAATAGGCAGTCAAAGCCACACTCGGGTCACCAAAGATGGAGATGTAGAATTCTGTATCATCAGCATACTGATGATACCTCATCCCATGGTGACAAATAATCCCACCCAGTGGTTTCATGTAGATGTTAAAAAGGTGTGGAGAGAGAACCGATCCCTCCGGCATGGCACAAAGTAACGGCTATGGATTGGACCTTTCATTTCCTGTCAACACCGATTGAGACTGGCCATAAAGAAAGGAACTGAACCAGCGCAGAATTACACTGCCCAGGCACAACTCTCTTGGATACCACGGCCAATGGTACTGAAGGCTGCTGAGAGGTCAAAGAGAGCAAGGATGGATGCACTACCTCCATTCCTCTCTCTCCAGAAATCATCTCTGAGTGCAACCAAAGCCATTTCTGTCCCATAACCAGACCTGAATCCAGACTGATATGGGTCCAAATCATCCATTTCATCTGGGAACCTCTGAAGTTGCCAAGTAACCACCTTCTCAACCACCTTCCCCAGAAAGGGAAGGTGGGAGACTGGATGGAATTGTCCAGACAGATTGGGGTCAAGAGATGGTTTTTTGAGAAGGGAGCACACCAGGGCCACCTTAAAGGGTCCCAGAAATATCCCCTCCTGCACTGAAGAACTGATCAAAAATGTTGCTAAATATACTAAGTCTTCGGTGACCTCAGCCTAGGCACGGCCAACCCAAGTAAATATTATAGCTATAAACCTAGATGCCACTACTTAAGAGAATTAGGATATGAATAACATAAACTGCCTGCTGCAAATTATGACATTTATAATAATCCAATTAAAAAACTTCTGCAAAAAGCCAACTAACTCTGACCATCCTGGAACAAATGTAAAGGCCAGCAACAACGTGAAAAAGGCCTACTGAGCCTCCCATAAAGAAACCCCGTATGTTAGCCTTACATGATGGCAAGAGGTTCAGTTATGCCAAAGAATATTTTAATTCACTGCAGGCCAAGAATAATGGTAATCGTTTCATCAAAGGGAAAGAGAATATTTGGTGGAGAAGAAAAAGTAAAGGTCAGCATTAGTTTTATTTTATAATGTTTGCTACTTAATCCTGACATTCTCCTTCTCTCGGGCAGGAAATGTTTTAACTCAAACTTGCACAGACTGAGAAAAACAAGGCTAGTCAAACTGTTCTTCCCTAAAGATAAATATCAGATGAGGAATTCCTAAAATAGTTTTCTGTGTATCTCTGGTCTTGTGCATAGAGATCACCTTCCTCCTCCCACTGGGAATCTAATGCCTTCAGCAGATCAGTGATGCTGATGCAGGTTAAAATGCTTTAAAGACCATCTGATCATGTGAAACTACTGAGACCTGGTAGTTCATTAGAGACTTAAGTCCAGTGTCCTTGCTATACCAGATGAAGATTTTACTTGCCCAGACATTCAAGGTTTATGTTTATTTAATTAGGAAGATTCCTGTCCTTATCTTCAGCTGATATACTTGTACTGTTTTTTTTAATCTTGTTGCCCACTGAGAGATTTTGTCTGTATTTTTTAAACCTCAAAATCCTTGTAATTCCAAAAGTAAAGTGATTTGGTCAAACCTTCCTAGGCTGAAGCTAAAACCAACTGGAAATGTGTGGCTGCTATTGTATCCTGCAGGTGTTGTCACAGCGCTGCCAACTTTGGGTCTTATCACTGGAAGCAGCTACCAGAGGCTGAAAAACATGGAAAGGAAAGTAACACCAGACAATTTTCAGCAATAATTGAGGAAAAGAAGAGGAATTGATACAGGACTGTAATTTTGGGCTGCTAAGTAGTCACATAATCCTTTGCATCTAGCTATAAACAGTGCAGTTGGGCAAGATGTGAAACTGCATTGCCCACATTAAAACATCAGGATGACTGCTTTTGTATCATGCTTGAGGTACTGAGATGAAATAAATCTGACCGAAACAGCTTTTTCAAAATGAAGAAACTGCCAAGTTAAACTTAAGACAGTATCACTTATATACAAACAGTGAAAGATGTAAATTCAAGCAGATCTTTTAATATGAACGCAAGAGAGTTTCCTTCAAATCTACCATGCTTAAACATTCCATTTAAACCAGGGTTGGTGACTCAACAAAACCTGCATTCTGCATAAATTGGTGCAAGTTTATTGGGGCTTTTAAAAAATGCATTAAAAATTGGGAGAAGGAGAAACTCCTAACTTGTGAGATAGTATTACAAAGAAAGGACACTGAGGAATTTTTTTGTCTTCCCTGAAAAAGGAGGAACACTTTGAAGCAAAAACAAAAAATGCAGCAAGTAGGATTTTTAGAATGCTTTTGCACTTTGATTATTTTTGTTTATTTTAAGCCTTGTTATACAAGATAAGACTCGAGGTTTAGGAATTCCCAGAGTGCAAGCTATTTGGCTTCTTCTTCCTCTACTTTTTTTTCTTTTATGCAAAGCTAAGGATTGTGGTTTTGTATTGCATGTAATTCAGCAATGGTATAAATCAATGAAAAATTACTAATCATTTGCTACCAACAGAAATAATTATAGTTTAGGCATAATATTACAAGGTTTTTGTTGTTCAATCGCGCAGTCGCGTCCAACTCTTCGCGACCCCATTGACTGCAGTACGCCAGGCCTCCCTGTCCTGCACTGCCTCCCAGAATTATTTCATGCATCAAGTTCAATTTAAACCACTCATTTACATTTTAGCACTAAGAATAGCTTGAACTCATTAATATATTCCCTACCTGAGATCCATTTCTACCTCCCAAGTCAGAAAAGGCAAGATAGAAAGTTACTTAGTGTGAGGAACCAGCACAAAATTACATTCTGTAAAGAAACTTTTTGATACTCTACCATCTTCATAGGCTACTCAGCATCATTTGCCCAAACAGAAAAAAAAAATTGATTCTCATTGTATAATTTGTTTCAATAGGTACATTTAAAATGCAGAAATATAAAATTGCTTTCTTAAGAAGGAAAATATAGTTCTTCCACTAGAAAGGAGATATTTATAAGTTGCATTTTCATATATGATTTTTTAAAAATCTTGTATATTAATAATATTGTACAAAATTCTTGATTTTATAGTAGCCGAGGAACCATACACATCAGCATTCTTATAAAACTTATATAAAAGAACAAATTTACTTTAATGCGAAAAACAGTCATGTTTTTAATTGTAAAATTGATGGATACATTCCAGGAACCCTATTCCAAAATAGATGGGAATGAATTATCTCAAGTGTTTTCAAAATAGTAGAGTCTTAACATTTCAGTCAATTGACCTGGCACTAGGATGGCTAGAAACACCTACCTCTGCCAAGTGGCTGAGAGCTGGTAAGGAAGAAAAGGTGAAACAGCACTGATGGGTTTAGTAAGGCTCAAAGAGTTTCAGAATGAAAAACCAAATGATATTGTCCAATTTTAGACTATGGGGTTGGGCAGAAGATTTCTATTCTATTTTTTATAGCTTTCAAACCCTTAAAACTGAGAAGAGATTTCTCAAAATGCATCAGGCAATGGAAGTTCAGGAAAAGGAGCATGAATTAGCAGAGTTCTAGTGCAGAGAAGGGAGTTCTGAAGCCCCTTATTTTCAGTAGTCCTCTGGTTATCATGAAAAAGCAATAACAGCTAAATCCTGAAGTGTTTGAGGGACTCTATAGAGGCCATAAAATTTCTAACAATTCTAGGAAGAGCCAATAGTTACAGGTATCTAACAGTTGGGAATTGCTCTAGAGCAGCAGGTAAACAGTCTTGGCATTAAGCCATTGAGTGACTAATCATCAGGAGGAAGGAGAGTTGGTGTCTGTGGGTGGAGATGGAGGGGGAATTCAGACAAAGCAAACAACACAAATATAACCTGGTTAGAAATAGGCATTTTAATCATGTTGGAAGAGCCCACAGGGTGCTGAGAATGCAAAACAATCTGCATTTGAAACGTCTTCCTTACCACTGTGTTTCTAGGCAGACACTCACCTGGGGCTTGCAAACTTTAGCAGAGCTAACATTTCCTGGAAACATCACATGTTGAAGAGAAAGAATTCCCAGACATTCCACTCGCAAAATCTGCATCTTTAATACATTCAGAGCTCTATCTACTGCTCCACATAGAAAACAGTTACTAATATATTGTTCATAAAGATTCCCCCCATTGAGGACATTCAAAAACTAGTAATTAACTGAGGTTTATTTTGTATTCTGAGCTTGCCAAACAAGCCCAAGAAAACAAATGATAACAAAGCCCCTATTCACTTGCTTCACTCTAGATACAAATCTGGGTACAATTCAAAGTGCTAGTGGTCTTCTACAAAAGCCTTCATGGCCCAGAGCCAGGATATTAGTTGAACTGCCTCTCTCCATTTGTATCCAACTGTTCAATATGATCCACTAGGTTAACATAAGAGGAATCTCATCAATTAAGCAATGTTATTTTATGGGACACAGGAGAGGTGCCTTCTCTGCTGCCACACTATGCTTTTAAATAATTTCTAGGAATCCATTTGATGGACTCAGTTACAGTGCCAATAGGTACACCTTCAAAGACCTGAAAGACTAGTTTAGGGATAGATCTTTAGGCAGAAGATCTATCTATGTGGTCTTAAGAGCTGACACCAACGTAATGGCACAGAATCAATCAACCACGTCTATTTAGCTCCAAACTTGGTGGCATTTGGGAAGCCACATAAATCCTGACTCTTCCAGCAGACTCTGGAGTAGGGTGATATGGCTCTATAATCATCAGATATAGGTAATGGCTTAGGATGGGTTTCCTGCCCAGCAGCTTAGGATGGGTTTCTTTCCCAGTATAGTCCCCCCTTTTAATGCAATGCTTGGCTGTTATTGTTTTTAACCCTGTAAGCCACTTTACAAAGTCATTTTGCAAGTGCAAAGCTTTAGAAATCTAATGGGGGAAAAATAAATAGAATTAGACTTCTTGAACCAATTTCTCTGTGGAGAGGGGCCTTGCTATCAGAATTTTGGAATCAGGTCATGCCTTTTTGGGAGGAGGTCCATTGCAACTTTGAACAGCTGCTAAGTGACTGGTCATAAGTTGATGACTACCTATAATCATATATGTGCACATGTTGGTTATGACCCAGCATAATGCTGTACATATGCCACAATGTTTTTTTCCCTGGGATCTTTATGCCACCTGATGCTTGTTCAACTTAAGCCACACATATCAACCAACTTGAAGACATGTATAAGCATCCAGGACATGAATAAGTATCTAAGCTGGTGATTCTCAAAATATAGTCCATGGAGGTTTATCATGTGATCTGCCATAACCACCTTGTAGTTATGAGCTAGAACTTGCTTGCTGCTTCAGCTTTGATTCTTCATGCATGAAGAAATTTTGAAAGAGCATTCGCAACCAGGTCTGTATATACCAACAATCATTTATCCAAGGACTAGAAACTAAAATCTGCTTCACTGAAGTGTTCAAACAAGGAACCATATTCATGTTGCTACTTACAGTGATGAATAAATATGAGATTTTATTGTGTTTGAGATTCATCTGCCCCCAGCTTCTTAGTTATCAGCGATTTCTATTAAGGAACATTCCGAGATCAAGTATTGTTATTATGGCATGGGAACACAAAATAATTCAAACAGTCAATAAATAACATATTTTGGATGAAAAATGTTATACTCTTTACCTTTTCATTCTTTATATTAAAAATCTTTTATACACAATTGCAGCCATAATCATTGCTTACTTATTCCAAATACATGCTCTTAAAAACAAAAGTGGATGGAAGAATGAATTTGTTTAATTGGGCAGTCCTTGCATTTTTCTAAATGTTTACATGGTATTCCATAATTGCAGAAAATTTGAGAAGCAATGACCTAGATCCTTGGATATGGAAATAAGATTGGTGTTTATTATAACAAGAAACCACTTGTGCTTATTTCATTGGCAGTATATCCAAATTGTTAGGGTCAACCCAATACATTATGCTGTATGAGGAAATAACAAGTTAGTGCATTTTTACTTCAGATACAGTTAGTGTAGATGTGGCAATATGATGGCAACCTCCACTGTGGTTGAAAGAAGTTGATTAGCTTTGGAGCTACCGAATACACACTATTACTCCATCATCTTGCTATCACTTTCCAGTGGCCATTACCTCTACCACTTTAAGTGCCTCACTCAATCTAACAATAGCCTCAAGAACTGAAAAATGCAAAAAAAAAACCTTGGGGACATTTTCCGCACATTTTCCACTTGATGTAGAACTTTCAATATTCTACAAATCCCTATGCCAAGCAACAGGAGGCATAAACACTTTGTATTAATTTTACAAATCCTCCACTCCTCCCTTGCCTCTTAAATTCTTCACCTCAGCTCTACTTGCTTCTTTAATTTGCCAAAAATTATATTCAAGAGCCACGGGTGAGCAATGCATGCTGTGTGGATCTTGCTGCCTCCTCCTCTGAGTTGACCTGAGAACTATCATAGCTCCATCTGAGATGTGAGTAACATATCATGCAAACCAGGTATTATAGCTTGTTCATCAGTGAACAAAAAAAGAAAATGGCAAACAATGTGTATAACATATCAACCAACCACAGAAAAACTTGTTTGGTTTTGGCTGGCCAAACCTATGTACAAGAAGCCATAGAATCTGTAAACAGTGTACACCTGTTTATTCATGACCCATATTGTGTTTTACTATGACATACAAATTTTGATAGCCTGTCAAATATTATTCTGTTTAGGATCTCAAGATACTTTTTAATGCCAATCATTTATCTTGGAATGTTATAATGAAAGAAATATGTTACCTCTATGCCCTACAAAATTACAGGCTGTTGGAAATAAGATAATATGCACAGTACATTGTTCAGAATCTTTACATGTTTTTTTGTAAGTACAGACAATCTTTATTTTGCACGTAAATAAGCTTCAAAATGGCTGGGTTGACATATTAAACTAAGTTAGGCTTTGGCTAACTCTGCTATGGCTGGTTCCTACCCGTACCTCAAGCTGTAGATTACTAATTCTGTTATACCTACAATAATAATTAAACTACCATAAGGTGCCGGGAGGGGGAGGAGAAGAATCTGTAACAAATTCCACCTTAGAAATACCTTGAGCAATGTGGAGAAACCTTCAATTCTACTAGCAACTATGCAAACCAATGTTGTTCTAAGAGAATACTCAGAAAAGAGCTTTTGAGTATCAGTCCACATCTAAACATAATCTAAGTGCTATTCGGTAGATGGAATAAAACAAAGTCTTGTTTGGCAAGATCTCAGCATTCTTGGCCATGCTGGAAAACTGCAGATACAAATCATCCTGCTATGTACAGTAATATTATAGTCTAATAATATGCATCGTATTTTAAGAGATCAACCTAAAGAAGTTCCCCACCATAAAGGTCTTTTAAAATAAATTTCTATAGATATAGACTCAACAGGAAAAGATGGTGACACTGGTAAATGAGTTAACCACATAACTCTGGCCTCCGTTTTGATTGAGAATAAGAAATATAGCTTGCTAAAAATTGTATAGAAGAAATGGGCTACAAGAAAGAGAGGTGGCATGACATAACCAGGCTGACAATGTTCTCTGAGGGCTAAGGCTAACAAATTAGCATTTTTTGGGCAACTTATGGAAGAAAGGCACCATATCTAGGGAATAACACAATCATGGCCTTGCAATCTATAAGTCAGTTGCTTATTTCCTTTTCTCTCCTAGTGACGTAAATATAATGGGAGGTGAAGAGTGATAGTGTTGAGAAGCATCATAGATATTACCTCTTGAGCAAGACTACACCTAGTTCCACCTCACGAATCCATTAAAGGCTATGAGGACATTCTTATTCCAGTAGTTATTTGAGGTGTTTTAAAATTGGGTATTTTATAAAAAGATGTGTCAAGGTTCCTCATTTTGTTATGTCTAGTTCTATTGCAACAACTTACCCTACTACTGTATTTGTTTGTAGAGTCTTCTCTTTCCTTCCATCTTTCCCAGCATTAGAGCCTTTTCCAGAGACCAAGGTCTACACATAATGTGTCCAAAGTAGGATACTTTGTGTCTTAAGGGAGAACTCTGGGTTGATTTGTTCAATGATCCATTGGTTTGTTTTCTTGCCTGACCATGGTATTCTTAGAAGTCTTCTCCAACAACAAAATTCAAAAGTATCAGTCCTCTTCCTATTTTCATTCTTCAAAACTATTCAATCTACCATGAAGACAATTCAGTCTACTATGAAGATTATCAGTCCTTGGCTTTATTTCTGCAATGTCTCAAGGGAGAGTCCTATTCAATCCTTACCCATCCTTCCCCAAACTTGCACCACTAGTAACAGAAATACAAATTCCATTCTTCATATGAAAATCTGCAGCAGAAAAGAGACACACCCCACTCAAGGTTTCATTGTAGTTTATTTCCCAATCCAGAAGAACCAGATAAATTGGGATAGGCAATATGATGCCCACAGGTGCGTCCCTTGGCACCTGCTATAGCTCTGGAAGAATTTAATGAATTTGTTTAAGCATTTCATTTTTGAAAAGTGCAAAATAAAATGTGGACCTTCAACATAATCATAATTTATCAGGATATCTTTGATCCCATATAGAACCACAGGCCTTCTTAGAAAGTAAATTCTGGATGGCTTTGATTCAATGCTTTGTTTGTAAGTCTGCTCCCCTGCACAGAAAGGAGGAGTTAGGATGGGCTAACAGGCTGTAACTTCATCAATTTTTCTTCTGAGTTGGCTATACAGTAAACAGAAACTGTTTGTAAATCAATAATGTAAGACATTTGTGAAAGTACACACAGCATACTGCAAAATTCCAAGGGAAAAGAAGTACCTATCTTCTTATAAACCATAATTTTAAAAATGCTCATATTCCAAAAAATAGCTAGCATATTCTTAGTACTGTTGTAGGACCTATTTATTCTAGAAAAACTAGATTACTTTACAATGATAGTCTAATAATGGACTGGTTAATTAGGTTGTAATTTTGAGAATGGATAACCTGGAAGACAGAATGAGAAGAGCAGCTTGGCATAATATTTTTTCTAACTCAGGACAGCAATCCAGGATGCAAAAAATAGGTAGAGATTACCAAGATAGTAACTAATTTCAGAATTTGGAGGTAGAATGAGAGAAAAAAGGAAAATCCAGGAATGTTCACTGGAGAATTGATTTATGAACAACAAACTAAAACGCACTCTATCCAGCTCTCTGAAACCTAGTTTTCTCCAATTTTTAAGTGATTAGATTCCCCTTATGTACGGTGCTTCCTATACTGCAGTCCCAACACAACTGGTGGACAACAAAGCGGGAGAGAGAGAAAGATGCTACTAACCAATAATAGGAGTAGTAACAATAATAACAGCAGCAGCAGTAGCAATGCCACCTTATTGTATAACTATGCTTGTCAAAATCAGTGGAGTAAAACAGAACAGTGTATGTAGAGTTGGTAAATCAGGAAAAAGAAGGATAGTTGAAAATGAAAGGCTAGTTTACATACGTGTATATACTATAATATCTGCTAATCATTAAAGCAGCTTTTCATTTTTCCAGACTTCCACGTGAGCCTGTAGGGAGGAAAAAAAGATGCTACTACATTAAGGAAGCCATTCATTAAACAACAGAAAGTTCGAAAGCAATGGTTTCCATTTTTTCAGACATGCAGTAGTCTGAACAAATTAAAGCCTATTTTAATAAATAGTACAGTACACAAGCTCTGAAGCACTTCTGAATCCAAAGACTTTGGTCAGCTAATAATCAGAAATATCACCAAGCAACCCCTCTTACAAAAACAATAAACAAACACACCCATAACTCTAACCAAATAAAATATCAGAATTAAGTTCAAAAGAAAATGTATAAAAACATACTCCTGCCACATTTAAATCTTCATTCACAGCATGTCACCTCCTGAGCTTGAATCAGGCCCCATTTCCTAATATGTAGGGAGATGGGATAAATTAAGAGTCCACTGGATTTGGGGGCCAATAATTAAAATGAATAATAGTATTGTTGCAGGCTATAAGTTTTTTCCAAGAAAAGCTTCCTTATGCAATTGACTGATTGTAATTTTGTCAATGACAATGGTGCTGAAGTGTACTCCAGTTGTTTTGGGATTGCACCAAGGCACCTATTACTATTGGTACTATCTTTGCCTTTTTTGCCACAATTGTTCTATTTCTATTTGCAGGTCTTCATATTTTTTAATTTCTCCAATTCTTTATTTTCTATTCTGTCACCAGGTAGTGCAATGCCCAATTCAAACAGCTTAGATCTTGCAACAATATCTTTAATACCAACAACATCAATCGACAACCTCTGACTTTGTGGTGAACCATAATAATAATAAACTGGATCTCTATAAGGAGGGAGTTCCAAAGCTTAGGGGCATCCCCTTTCAAGGTCATCAGATAACATTTTTGTATAGCCAGGATCTGCTGGGATTTGGGTCCATTTGACCTGACTGGATGATGAACACAAGAGGAGTTGGTCCCTGGGATAACTCAGTTCAGAAGCATATACAATCTTAAAGTGACAACCAACACCTTGAATTGCACTCAGAAGCCAAGTGACAACCAGTAGAGTTTCCAAAACAATGGGGTCACCCAAATGTATCCACATATATCTACTACTGCCCAGGCCACTGCATTTTGAACCCACTAAACTTCCAAAAACATTTCCAAGGGCAACCCATCATAAAGCAATGCAATCTAGAGCATATTAAAGGCAGTGTCCAAGTTAAGAATGTCCGACTTGTGGACAACTTGCACTTATGAGCAGACTGCCATAAAGACTACTACATTTAAGGTAAACAGAATGGTTCATAATAAGAAATGCACAAGGAACTCTGCTTCAACAATTTGTCAACTCAAGGAAAGAGAATGCCATCCACCATTTTAAGTTGGATCATGCTGATGTTAACACTGTGTTCAGTATGTAACTTCGTATTTAACTTAAAAATTTATCTTATTTACCCTTATAATCATGCCTCCAAAGTTTAAAGGTGCGGTGGTGCAGCGGACTAGTGCCGCCAGTTATGCCGACCTGAATGGCCAGCATTCTGGCAGGTTCGGTCCACATCTCCGCATGACGGGGTGAGCGCCCATCACTTGCCTCAGCTTCTGTCCACCCAGCAGTTCAAAAGCACTTAACAACTGGCAAATAGATAAATCGGGTACCACTTTGGTGGGAGCTGGCCGGCTTCGGTGGGTCGGTCGAGGCAAGCGGCCAGGAGGGCGAGCGGCGAAAGGGCGAGCGGCTTGGAAGTTGAGCAGCGAGGTGAAGGTGGCCCACCCTCCTGCCAGGGGCAGAGCAGAAATGCGGAGATGCCCAGAAGCAACATCACACCGGCCAGCGGGGGGGTGGGATTAATTTACACATAAATGTATAGATAGCTAACCTATGTAAGCCGCCAAGAGTCTTCGGAAATTGGCGGCATAGAAATATGTGTAATAAATATAAATAAATAAATCCAAAGCAAGTGCTGCTGATGAATCAAAGAAAAGGAAAACAATCATAATTGAAAATAAAGTGGAAATAAAACATACTTTATTATAATAGAAGTTACCTATTTTATAGGCTTCATATAGACTTTAGGAAATAACTGGAGAGGTCCGTGAGGCACTCTACTAAGTGCAAGTCCCTGGAGAGACTTCTCCAGCCCATTCCAACTGGGACTGACTCCTCAGTCAAAAACAATACTGCCCATAGCATTTTCGTGGAGGTGGACCAGAAGAATCCCAAAGCTGATTGTATCAAAAGCTACAGAGATTAAAGAGAACCAAAAGGCATCCCCAAGTGTGACTAATGCAACTTTTATGCTCTGCCTTGGCCTCAAACTCAATTGCCAAGGCTCTAGTAATACAAACAAAAAAAAAGCTTGGAGACAGGTCTAAAATTACTCACTTGAATCAAGCAAAGGCTTCTTTAGCAGGAGGCACACCACAGCCTCTTTCATAGATAAGGGAGACATTCCCTCAAAGAAGTTTTGTTTCCACTGAGAGGCCTTAACTAAATATGAAGGGAAAGATCCAACTATGAGGTGGGAGAACTAATATTGCAAAGGACCCTATTCAATTCCTTGGGACTCAGAAATTCAAACTGATCTCAGATCACTTCACAGAATGAAGCCCCAATCATTTTGACTGAATTGGATTACTGTTCACTCTATATGGGGGTGTGAAGCATCTGAAAGCTACAGAAGATCCAGAAAAGAGCAGCATGAGCATTGATGAGTATGTCATATTATGCTGACGTGTTCCCACTGCTTTATGAGCTAAACTGATAATCTGTCAGCTTCTGGTGCAATATCAGGCACTGGTCAACATCTATAAAACCCATTATGTCTTAGACCTGGATATCTGAGAGTCTACTAGTTTGCAATTATTTCTGCCCATTGGTACAGTCAGGCAAGATGGGCATGCACTAGATCTGATTGATTAAATAATGTCATCTTATGGGATGCAGGAAACATACCTTCTCTATTGTGGTAGCTGCCCTCCAGAATGGCATCCCCACAGAGATTTGTATCACTCCATAGTTTTGACTTTTTCTTGGTAACATGTAGTCTTCTGATCAGTTGTTTATATATTATTCACTTTTAACTATAAGCCATCCAGAGTCATTAAGGAGTTGGACAGCCTTGAAACTGAAATTTTCACTGGCATCAAACTCTGTTAGAAATTGAATGATTTTATCTACCAAATGCTGCAAGAATTCTTCACACCAGATGTTCTAGCCAATTGTGTTTTCCTAAAAGGGAACAAATCACTTCCAGCAAAGTGGCAAACTATTTTCTTTTGCCTTTTGAATTGCTATTATGTAAGGCAGAATATGAGGTCTTCGCAGTGTCCAGCCAGATTCAAAATGGGCCTTCCTCCAGCAATGATCTAGGCATCTCCTCTGCCACTTCTCTCAGTGAACTTAAAAGTTGCAATAGAACTCAGAGAAGGGAGAGACTGCTCTGGTGCAATCTGGACATGTTTCCTATTGCCTAGATACTCCAATGGAATAAGCCCACTTATTTTCAAAGCATGCACAACACTTATCTAAAGCATATTCATGATACTATGAGATTTTCACAATAGCCTTACACGAGCATTAAAGCTAAACTTGGCCATTACTTATAGCTTTAATAGTCAGGATGACATGGTTTTACAAGTCATACTGCCTTTTTGTGCAGTGAGAGAAAGAAGTATAGATAGTGCTCAATTTACGGCCATTCATTTAGCGATCGCTCAAAGTTGCAACATTACTGAAAAAAATGACTTATAACTGATCCTCCCACTTATGACTGTTGCAGCATCCCCATGATCAAGTGATCAAAATTCAGGCACTTGGCAACTGGCACGTACAGTCATGTGAAAAAGAATGTACACCCTCTTCGAATTCTATGGCTTTACGTATCAGGACATAGTAAAAATCATCTGGTCCTTAGCAGTTAAAAGTAGGTCAAAACAATCTTCGATGAACAGCAACACATGGCATATTACACCATGTCATCATTTATTTTACAAAAAGAAAGCTAAAATGAAGAAGCTGTGTGTGAAAAACTAAGTGCACCCGAACTGTTTCAATAGGTATGAAGAGGTTAAGTAGCAGCCAGGTGCTGCTCATCAAGTGCCCTTGATCAACTGATCATTAGCAGGTGTGACTACCTCAATAACAGCTGAAGTTTTAGGAGCTTGCTGGTCTCCAGCACTGAGGTGTGTGTTAACACAATCCCAAAAGTAAAGACATCAGCAGTGATCTTAGAGAAACAGTTGTTGCTGACCATCAATCTGGGAAGGGTTATAAGGCCATTTCCAAACAATTTAGAGTCCATCATTCTACAGTGAGAAAGATTCTTCACAAGTGGAAAACATTCAAGATAGTTGCCAATCTTCCCAGCAAATTCTCCCCAAGGTCAGACCATGCTGATAGCAAAACCTTGGTGGACATTGGGTCATGATCAGGACAATGATCCCAAGCACACCAGCAAGTCTACAACAGAATGGCTGAAAAAGGAAAGAATCAAGGGGTTGCAATGGCCCAGTCAAAGTCCAGACCTCACCCCAATTGAAATGCTGTGGGGGACCTCAAGAGAGCTGTGCATAAACAAATGCCCACAAACCTCAATGAACTGAAGCAAGGTTGTAAAGCAGAGTAGACCAAAATTCCTCCACAATGATGTGAGAGACTGAGAAAGTCATGTAGAAAACGACTACTTCAAGTTATTTACTGGTAAAGGTGGCTCTACAAGGTGTATTTAGTTTTTCACCAATGGCTTCTCCATTTTGGCTTTTTTTAAACTAAATGATGGCATGGTGTAATATGTCATGTGCTGTTGTTCATCTGAGGTTGTATTTACCTCCTTTTAAGAACTGCTAAGAACCAGATGGTTTTTACTATGTCCTGATATGTAAAAACATAGAATTCAAAAAGGGTATACTTGCTTTTTCACATGACTATATTTACAACAGTTGCAGTGTCTCAGGGTCACGTGATTATCATTTGCGACCTCCTTAGCCAGCTTCCAACAAGAAAAATTAATGGGGAACCTGGATTCACTTAATGACCATGTTCATTCATTTAACAAATGCAGTGATTCACTTAACAATCATGGCAAAAAAGGTCATAAAATCAGGTGTGATTGACGTAACAATTACCTTGCTTAGCAATGGAAATTCTGGTCCCAACTGTGATCATAAGTCAAGAACTATCTGTACATCAGCCGATAGAGAAGTGAGAAAATGTCACCCATTATATATGAAACAGGAGGCATTTGCAAGTTCACTCCAGACACTGTACCTTCTTACTTAAAACATTTCATTTTCCCAACTAAAATTGATTCAACCAAAATTGAAAT
>JANHZU010003835.1:64857-77491 GCA_032468055.1 Acrochordus granulatus
GGACCATATTACAGCATGATCACTGTAGACAGGATTCAAACAACATTTCTAAATATCTTCCAGATTACCCACTGTGTTCCAAATGCGATACTTTGCCATTTGCAGGAGTCAGTAAAGTTGCATCTAATAAATATCCTTATCTACTGATTAAAACCGTACCACAGCCCCAGCAAACTGATCCATCTAATATTGACAGACAACTACAAATATTCATAGGAAACAGCAGTCTAAAAGAAACTGAGCTTCTCCAGTTCTCCAGGGATGCTATCTTAACCTAAGAGTCAGATCACCCTAGGTCAATACGAAGGCAAAGGATTTTAGATATAAAAGGTCAAAGAGAAATTGCTGCTTTCACTCATAGTATTTGGTTACTGCACGTAAACAAATTTTTAAACCAGCCTCATATTTATATATCACAGTTCCCAAATTTAGGAGAGCCTTATCTTTAATTCAATTTAATATTTTCCCCAAAGCTGTCCTGGAAAGGACATTTATTTTTATTTATTTTATTTTTATATCCTTCATTATCTTCTATAAACAATTCAAGAAAAACCCTCATATGGAATTTGATACTGCTCCTGTGATACGAGTATCACAGAAACCACAGCCCATGGTATTGCCAGTTCTACTGAGACATTCGCCACCAGTTGACTATCTTTTATCTGGGGTACTTTGATAACTTTTATTTGCATTATCTGCGAAATAATTAAGATGAATTTCTCTAAAAGTAGTGAAATTTTAAATCATTAGGTGAAAGCTTTGCCCACATATGATTTGCTAATAGTTTTTGTTTTCAGGGGATAGTTTTGTGTTGTTCATTTTACTGACTGTATTTTTATAAATCAATGATTCAACTGTTTGTCTGGCTACTCAAAAATATACTGGTTTCAGCATTGCAGTCTCTTAGAGGTTATTCTGCCTTCTTTAAAAGAGTTTTTTTCTGAAACATAAACCAACTGATACTCTGTACTAAAATATAAATACATTACAACATGTCCTCCTGCCCCACCCTTCTTTATAAATTGTGCAAAACATTCAACTTTATCAATGATGTAATTAGATGCAAATTTATGATGTAATTAGATGCAAATGTATTTCTTAATTATACTGAACAAACCCAGCAATTAGGAAATACCTTTAGAATCATTCTAAATACCAGTGCCTATCAATTGGCATGATTCTTTGGTGTGAGTAGGAATGTGTATGGTCTTCAACTCTCATCAGCTTAACTAGTATGACCAAAACTTCAAGATGAAGAAAACTATGGTTCAACATTTCTGGAAATAGTTCAAATTAAACATACTGTGCTAAGCATGTCACAATATGTGGTTTTGATTTCTGTGGTGGACATAATGGTATTCCATTAGCAAGTATGGACTATAGATAGGATAAATATTTTCTGATTTTCTTTATTAGTTTAGATGACTATTTTGTAATCATCTGAGTTAAAAGTAATATACATATATAGTAATTATTCCTTGAATTTTATTGTTACCACTATGGCCCCATAAGTTAATTTGGAACATAAACACTCTAACATGAAGTAAATAAAGAAGAAAAGGCAGGAGAAACATGCATCTGAAAATTTTCTCACTCTCTATGGGAGATACATTCCAAAATACACTCACATTTATATTTCACAATTGGTCACAAAGAAATATAGCTAAACTGAGATATACACACAAACACACATACATAGACCCACATGACACTTGCTACCTAAAGTGCTTTTCATAGACTGGTACTATGCTTATGTCATTGAATCAGTATCTGTAATTCTAATGTTTCCCTTTTCTCAAATTGCTAATGAATCTAAGGAGGGCACCAAATTAAATATATATTGACCTGATTCTTTGTTAGCCCAACTGTGTAACGGTCATCATTTTGTGTTATGTTTCTTTTTGTGGGATAGGAGATGATATTGGCATGAATTCTATATAAAGAGATACCAAAAACAAGAATATATAAAATATATTTTAGATTTCCAAAAGATATTCCAAGGACTTAAAGAAAGAAACAGAAAACAGTCAAACATTCCCTTCCGAGTGCTATATTTTTCAATGTGTCATTATATATCTATAAAAGTAAAGACCTCATGGAGTATTTTTATGCATGAGGGAGGTGCGGTGGTGCAGCAGATTAATGATGCCAGCTGTGTTGACTAGAAATGGCCAACACTCTGGTGGTTTGAGCCATAGTGCCACATGATGGGGTGAGCTCCCGTCACTCACCTCCAGCTCTTGCCCACCCAGCAGTTTGAAAGCATGCAATATTGCAATGCAAGTAGATAAATGGGTACCCCTTTGGGGGAAGCTGGCCGCCAGTGAGGGGAGCATGAAGTCGGTGCTGGACCTGCCTGAGCTCAAGGGTGGAGCAGGAACCATGGAGGAAAGCCCCCCGATGTGAACACCACTGGACAGCTGGGGGGGCAGGGTTTAATGTAAAATATCAATTGTGAGCTGTTGAGTGCCCTAGGAATTTGGCGGCATATAAATATGATGTATAAATCCTGAATACTGGATAAGTTCCAGTTTAAATAATTAAATGTTAAAATTTCCTAGCAATTTAAGATTTCATTTCCCAGCTTTAACTGCTATATTATTGCCAGGTTAAAGTGCTTTGCAAGACGAGCAAATTTTTTTTAATAAAATTGAACTTGGTTAATGAGTGATGTCTTGCAAGACAAACATCGCACAATGAGCTCGTGCGGGAAATATCAGAACTGAGATTTCTTCTCTCATACAGGCAGCATCCATGTGAGCGTACTCACTATTACATGGACTTATGCTGTTACATGTTTATGTGTATGTATTGTGACCATGTGTGGGTTCGCATTGCTATATGAGTGCATTGGATTACGAGCACTTTTCTGGAACGAATTATGCTCGCAATCCAAGGTTCCACTGCACTTTTCAGTGAATTTCCTTTCCTATATCACAAACAACTGTAATAGAGATACAGAGATACTTTGGCAATATCAATCATATATATTTAATCATGTCTTAGAATAAAGGCAAAAGACTTATTTTAGAGCAGGTGAGATTATATAAACTGGATGACATCTCACCTATACTACTGGTTAAGTGGCTCATGTAATACAGGAAGCTGTAACATGAGCTATGGAAACATTTGAGTGAATTCCCTCTTTGCCATAAATATTTTTCTCCCTCATTTTACCAATGCTTTTCCAGGAACTAACACATCTACAAGATTTCAGTATAATATTTAGGTAAAAAGCAAGGTTATTTTATGTATCTATATCTATATAGATATATGACTAAAGGCACAGTGGCACAAGTGATTAAGACACTCGGCTTGCCCAAGTTCAAGACCCAGCATTGCCATACAGCAGAGTGAGCTTCTGTTCATTGCCTCAGCTCCTGCCAACCTAGCAGTTTGAAAGCATGCAAATGCAAGTAGATAAATAGGCACCGACTACTCCAGTGGAAAAGGTTACTGTCCGTGCACCTTTGGCATCTAGTTATGCTGGCCACATGACCACAGAAGCTGGACAAACACTGGCTCTTCAGCTTGGAAACAGAAACTAGAGTCGGTCATAACTGGCAGGGTAACCATTACTGTATATAGATATATATGATCTTAAAAGAAAAGTTCAAAGACACGTTTCACACATTTTTGAAGCATTGGTGCAGTCATACCTAAACAAAGATTGGGCAGCAGTAAGTGGAGTAAAACTTAGTATCACTTTCAATGTCCACATTTCCTTCACTCCTAAAAAAAATAGATGTGGCCGCATGGTTCATGGAGGAGTTTGGGTTTTGAAAAGGGTAAAAGTGATGCCAGAATCACCACTGGTGGAAGATGAGGCATGAGTCCAACTAACACTTAGAGTCACTGTAGGTCTACCTTGTGGTGATAAGAGTTAGAGTCACAATTGCTCTGCTTTTACTGCGTCCACAGAATGTTGCTCAGCAACCCTGTTTAGGGTTACCTGATCTCTCCTGGGATGGGGTAAAGACACTTGGATAAGGTCTCAGTTGGAACCCATGCATGATGCAGGTCCATTAGAGATGGTTGGGGAGAGGTCTTGCCTGGTTATCTGGGAACATTTCAATCCTGTTGGTCCTGATGAAATGGACAGGGTCTTCAATGCTATCAGTGCAAATATCTGTCAATTAGATCCTTGTCTCTACTGTTGGTGAAAGCCTCTAGGATGGTGACCACTAGATGGGTCCAGGCAGTGATAAATTCCTCACTGTAAGAGGGGTATTTCCAGGACCTTTTAATAAGGCCTTGGTCCACTCCTCCTTAAAAAATCATTGCTGGACTCCACTTCCTGAACAATTTTCATCCAGTTTCCCACCTACCCTTTGTAGGGAAGGTGATAGAAAAGGTGGTTGCATGGTAGCTTCAAAGGGTCCTGGAGGAAACAGATTATCTGGACCTCTTTCAGTCTGAGTTCAGGCCCAGTTATGGGACAGAGACAATATTGGTCATGCTTGTTGATGATCTCTGGCAAGAGTGGAACAGGTTGCTCTCCTTGACCTCTCAGTGGCTTTAAATACCATCGACCATGGTATCCTTTTGGGCCAGCTGAGAGGGCTGGAGTTGGGCAGCACAGTCTTGTGCTGATTTGGCTTTTTTAAAGGCCAGTCCCAACTGCTCTTGATAGGGATTGAGAGGTCCAATCCATGGCTGCTCCTTTGTGGCATACTGCAGGGCTCAGTACTTTCTCCATTCCTTTTTAACATGTACATGAAGTTGCTGGGTGAGATTATCCATCACCATGGGATGAGGTATCATCAATGTGCTGATGATACTCAAATCCACATCTCTATCCCTGGTGACAAAAATGCTGCCCTCTCTTGGTGTCTGGAGACTGTGAGGGTTTGGATGAGGGACAACAGGCTTTAGTTGAACCCTAGCAAGACCAAGTGGCTTTGGGTGCCTAGGGCTTCAGGTTCCAGGATTTTAACTTCTTTAACTCTGGATGGGTAGCACTATCCCAGTCAGACCTGATGCACAACTTGGGGGTTCTCTTGGACATGTAACTCTTGCTCAAAGAGCAGGTAACAGTCATGGCTAGGAAAGTCTTTGTGCAACTTCATGTTATGCATCAATTGCACCCTTTCTTGGACCAGGAGTCTTTCTGCTCAGTCGTTCATGTCCTTGTTACCTTATTTCTGGACTACTGCAATGCTCTACATGGGGCTACCCTTGAAGAGCATTCAGAAGCTACAGCTGGTGCAGAGTACTGCTACATGGACAATTCTTGGGTCCCTCAGAATGGCCCATATGACACCACTGCTCCACGAGCTGCACTGGCTGACAGTTTGCTTCTGGGTGCAATTTCAGGTGTTGGTTCTTACCTTTAAAGCCCTTCATGACAAAGGTCCAGGTTACCTGAGAAACAATCTCACTCCAATGGGGAAGGCTCACACCACCAGGACCAGCAGAGGAGTCATGGTGTGAACCCCAGAATTCCAACTGGTGGGGTCCAGATGAGCCTTTTATGCTGTGGCTCCTGCCCTGTGGAACATTGTGCCCCCTGAGATGAGGTTCACACCCAACTTTTAGTCTTCCAAAAAGGACTGAAGACCTGGCTCTGCCAGATGGCTTGGGGCCCTAATAGGGTATGTCATCATCGTGATTAGAAGGTTAAGTTATTCATGCCTCCCCCCATGTATACCACACTCCCCTCCTTTCTGTTTAGTTAATTTTTAATTAATTTTAATATTTTTCATTTTAAAATATTCTGCACTGTAAGCCCTCAAGAGTGTTTGTTTCAGTTTGGTGGCATATAAATTTGATAAATAAGTAAACAAACCAAAAATAGTCAGGAGTTTTGTAGCTTAATTCTTATTTTGGCTTCATAAAATCCTGAATTTCTTTACTGCTTTAAAAAACAAAGGCCTTGGGAAAGTACAAAATTCTGTAATTTTTAAAAATGTTCAGTAATTCAAAAATTACTGTATTTTAAGTAAAATTACTTTAAAAATATTTTTTAATGTTGGCCCATGAGAATATGAAGATGGCAGGATTGTAATACTCATGAAGCTTCACTATTAGATTTCTGCTATAATTTATGTGGGTTATCCCCCATCTTCCCATGTTTGGAATTATGTTATGAATATAACATAGAAATTTTGTATGCAAACAACATTTCAAACGGAGGTGGGGTGGCACAGCAGCTTAATGATGCCAGTTGTGTCAACCAGAAATAACCAGCACTCTGGAGGTTCGAGCCGCAGCACTGCATGATGGAATGAGCTTCCATCACTTGCCTCCAGCTCCTGCCCACCCAGCAGTTCGAAAGCATGTAAAAATGTGAGTAGATGAATGGGTACTACTTTGGTGGGAGCTGGCCAGCAACGACGGAGCAGCGAGTCAGAGCTGAGCAGTGAGTCAGAAGCTGGACTTGCCTGTCCCTGGGCAGAGCAGGAACTGCGGAGGATGCCCCAGATGCAAACATCGCCAGCCAGAGGGGGGCGGGGTTACCAAATAATATATAAATGTCTAACTCTTGTAAGTTGCCAAGAGTCTTTGAAGATTGGCGGCATAGAAATGTGTTAAATAAATAAAATCTAGAAAGTGATGCTTGAACTTCCCAATAATTTAAAAAATAAGAAATGTGCATTTTAATTGCTCATGAATGTATACATTTAATTTATTCATGATATAGAATGTAAAATTAAACATTAGTGCTATAACAGTTTTTTGACATAATAAGCCTGTTTAGCATTATTCAGTGCAACTGCAAAGAAATTGCTATTCCTAAAGATTGAGAAATTAATAATACTGTAAGTGGAAAAACAATTACAAATCCTGAAAACTTGCATCGAATTCATACTTCTGACGTCACTTAGGGATGAAAATTTTTACTATGTTTAAAGATAATTGGAAATATTTTACTGGAAATATTAAATAATTGTAATATCCAAATAATAGTCTG
Source organism: Acrochordus granulatus (assembly GCA_032468055.1). Taxonomy (NCBI): domain Eukaryota; kingdom Metazoa; phylum Chordata; class Lepidosauria; order Squamata; family Acrochordidae; genus Acrochordus; species Acrochordus granulatus. Next base: position 71,771 of record JANHZU010003835.1, read on the forward strand.
TATTTAACTAAAATAAAGCTTCATCAATCACAGACTGATAAATTTCATTAACATCCACATTAACAGATAATATTAGAATCTCCTTTGCAATGAAGATGCACTGCTGATCATCTAACCTTCTCCAAATGTGAAGGAAACTACAAAATTAGTGTAGATTTTACTTGTATTTGAGTTCAAGTTAGATGAAAACAGTAATGTTTTCACCTAGAGCACACAATTCTATAGTAGTGATGATTCTAAATATTTTTCCAGAGATTTCTTGTTTTCATATTGTCAATCAATTAGTCTTCCAATTATTACACAATAAAAATAATGTACAATATTTTTATGTGCAATATAGAACATTTCCAAGAATCCAACAATAAGTGTTATTTTACAATATTCTTTTGTATTGTAGCAGTGCAGGTAATTCTGTTTGCCTTGGTTAAATAATATCATTGACACAAGGAACATGAATCTGAGCAAACTCTGTGAGATAGTGGTGGACAGGGAGGCCTGGGTATGCTATGGTCCATGAGATCGTGAAGAGTCAGACATGACTTAGCAAGTGAACAACAAGTGTAGATAATTATGGTTCACATTGGTATACCCATCAAATACCATTACTATGTGAGTTCTACTGGCTCCTAGTAGATTTCTGGATGGAATTCTAAATGTTGATTGTCACGTATAAAGGACATTAAGACACAGAGCTGGATTATCTACAAACTTCCAGTCTCCAATTATCTCTAACTATTCCACAATGTCCAACATAGATCTGCCCCCCTTTCCCCATTAAACAATGTTATCTAATGCAAGTTAGGAAGCATGTCTTCTTTGTTACTGTGCCTGTCCTTTGGAATGGCATACGTCCTGAGATTTGGATGGCCCCTGATCCTGAGGACTTCCTTTTTGGAAGGCACTAAAATCTTGGTCTTTTATTTTTATTTATTTTTCCCAATCTTCGGTTTGGCATCACTCCTGAGGTGACATACTTCTTTTAATGTTTAATTGTTAAAAGTTATCTTTATTGTTAATTTTAATTATTCTTTACTACCTTGTGTTGTATGTTGACTTATGTATAAATCTAAATAAATAAATGACTAAAGGTAGTTCCCTAACCTTATGAAATCTTCTTAAAAAAAATATCACCTATAAGATCTTCTTCAATATATTCAGAGTATTTCTTAAAAAAAGTAATGAATAACAATACATAAATTACTTTTAATCACATAAAGTATATTTTTCAGATCAATTCAATTCATGAATATAATAAGGAAGGGTAGTTGGTATTACATTTTACTTTTACTGAATATTAACATTTAAGACACAATTATTTCACTTAATGAACTATTGCAATTAGGGGCCAAAAGTCCAACTGCCAGCTATAAATTATTTCTTGGATCACAGTCATGGTGCATTAATTTAATTATGTATTACTCTTTTTATTTATAATACACCGCATTTTATATTGCTTCTTACAAAGACAAATTTTAAGAAGCTGAAAAGTAAACTAGGCTGTTTGTTTTTGTAACAAGCTCATAAATCTCAAATCAATTAAGAATCGGTTTTGACTCATAGTTCCTTGTAGATTTTCAAAACCAACACAGCAAGAGATAAATAAAGCTACTGAATGAAACTAATGTTGTCTCTACGGTACTCTGCTCTTATGTTTATAAATTAAATACAAATGAGTGCTAGATGAAGGTATGACATTCTCAACCTCCCCTAGGTAGAGCAGACTAGGAAATCAACTCCACAAGAAGACAAATACAGAATCTTTCAAGTCTGACTGTGCTATACCACTTTTTATAATCCAATGAATTTGACAATTGGCAGCCAAGATAAAAATACAAACAACAACAAAATCAAATACAACACACCTATTTCAATAAAAACTATTCACAGGTTCCAACAGATATTTAGATCCCCAAGTCCAGATACATAGCCACATGTGGACAGTAGATAAAGCCAAAAAGATCAGGCTACTCCGAATCTCTGGAGGAATATTCCTTTATTAATTTTCTTTAGTATCTGTTGAGCTTGGGACTTGATGATAAGTAAATAATTTCTTAAAAAATTATTCAATGTATTCAGTGAACAGCTGTTCATATTTAGACCCTTATACTAACAGTTAAGTAATATTAGTCGTTTTATTATTATTTTTTAAAACAACAGCTAATTACTCTTTGCAATGAACAAATGCCTCAACTGCTCTCAAATGCAAATGTAATTGTTGGTCCACAAGGTAGGTGCCACAGCAGAAAAGGCCTGCAGATGAAACTGCTTAGCAGATAAACCCATAGCCCATCTCTTCTGCCGGGTAGAGGTTGTCCTCAGATCACCTGGCCCCATGTCACTTATTCAACAATGATACAGTGGAACCTTGGATTGTAAGTACCATGGTTAACAAGTGTTCTGCAAGACGAGCAAAATTGTTTAATAAAATTTAATCTGGTTAATGAGTAAAAACTTGCAAGATGAGCTTTGTGCGATGAGCTTGCACGGGAAATCTCACAACTGAGCCGATGGTTCCTCTCTCTCAATGCGTAAAAAGAATAAATTAAGTGAAAGTCGTTCAAGAGGAAGAACTCCCAAGATTCAGATTCCAGATGCTCCTTCCAAGCAATCACCCTCCCCCATCTCTCCTCCCTCTCGTCTCCCTCATACCAGCCAGGACTCATTTCAAAGTGTACAAAGATTGACCCTCCATCTTCCCTGTCACTCACATATACAGCCCTCCTCACACGACACCTTCCAGCTCGTCCCCCTCCTGCCCATCTCTTTTCCCCCTTTCATAGCACATAGGCAGGTTATGATAAGAATCATTTCCAAACCACCCAGAAAAGTCCCCCAGGAAAGACATTGCTAAGGGAAAAGGGAAAAGGAAAAAGGCTGTTTTGCCCTTGAGCGGTGGCAGCGGATCCACCCGATCCAACAGGGGCCGCCAAGACAGCAGCCAGCCGAGCAGCTGCTGATGGCCAGAATCTGCCTCAGAGTGGATCCATAGCAATAAGATTAATACTAAAGCATCCACCCCTCCCGGGAAAGGCCAGATGAACCTCCTAAGAACTGTACAGGAACAACAGAGGACAGAACTCAAGGCTAGGTGGAAATCCTTTTCCATAAACCCAGGGACCATCAAGAACCATCACCCAAATTGAACCACAGGCGTTCTTCTCTGCCTGGCTTGGATCGGGCCCTTAGGGATCCCTGCCGCAAAATTTTCTAGCAAAAGTTAAAGTGCTGGCTACCTTGTTTTATTTTTACTTTATATTGTGTATTAATCATTGTTACTTGTTTCAGATATTAGGGACAATCATTTCTACATAAAATACCATTGAAAATTTTTTTTTTATATTTTTGGGTCCGTGGAACGGATCATCTGACTTGACATTGTTTCCTATGAGAAAATTCACTTCGGTATAAGAGCATTTTGGATTAAGAACATTCTTCCAGAATGAATTATGCTCACAATCTAAGGTCCCACTGTAGTTCTAATATTATACATATAAGAACAGTGTTTCCCATACATATACCTGCACTTTCAGAATAAAGAAGAGATGTTAAAAATTAATCTATTTAGTAGAGAAAAGGTGGATATAAATTATTCAGCTCAGAAATTATTTACACTGAATGTAGGATGTCACGGAAAGGAGAATGATTAAACATACCACAGTAAAATATGATGGAGAATCTAAATAACAAGCAGAAAATCAACAGGACTGAAAGCAAAACACAAAAATAGACTAGATGATATCTTATATTTATCTAGGTGAGCAAGCAATGAGGTCCCTTTCATGTTGCTTTTGATAGTCAGTCAGGGAGCCAAATTTTGATGAAGCATTAGTGAAGTCTCAGCACTTTTCATAAAAAGGTAGCTCAGGCATGAGTCATTCAAAGGAAATCAGAAATTACTTTCTTATAAAATGATCCTTTTTTCTGAATATTTCAAAACATGCTATTTTTAATGTCATATATTTTTAATGTAAATCTTGTTTTATGTTAATTTAATGTTTGTTAATACATCTTCATTAATAAATCTACATTACTGACTGTTCCATTGGTGTACTGGTAGAAGCAGAGCAACTCATTTGAATCATAAAAAATGATTTTAAAGTGAAATATCTTCCTCCCTCCTTGACATCAGCATTTTTGAAGCTGCAGGCAACACACTGCATCTGCAGTGAATCATACAAAATGACATCTTTAATGAAGGAAAGGATAGCAGAAATAAAAGGTATGACATAACAGTTCCATTCTAATATCATTAGTAATGTTCTCGCTTCTCTGCACCAAAACATTAACTTTCATGCAGGAATGCTCACACTGATATGATTAAAATTAAGATAAAGAATGAAGAGTATTGTATTTCAGACTGCCAATAAGACTGGTTGAAAATAGTGGCCTTAAACAAAATGACACAAAGTCACCTAACAAACTTTATGCATAGTACTGCAAAATACTGCAATGCAGGACAACCATTTTCCACACTGTAACAACAAATCAATTTGATATTTGTAGATTCTGGCACAAGCAACAAGAACAACAAAAACAGTGGTATACTATCCTGCTGTGTGGTAATTATGGCATACAGTGATTAAAAAGCTGATCTACAACCAATTGTAAAAGGCAAGAAAACAAAAAGTTGTCAAAAATAGGCAGTCTTTCTTTCTTAAGACAACAGCAGTAAGAATTTCAAACATTCTCTCTGTAGAATGTACTCATTTTTAGATCAATCATTTTTACAATATGACCAAATAAATCACTTTGTAGCTTCCATTTTACATGGATTCTAAGTGAGTTATACTTTGATTCTTACCATCAACACATGCTGGCCTTGCCCTTGTAGTACCGGCAATCTGTCCTTTTTTACATGCACAACGAGCTGTTTGTCGAGCTATGGTTCTTCGAGGCTGACTGCTATCTCTGTCCAAAGTAACAATTTCACATGTACCCGCAGCCAACTGACCTGGAAAAAAACCCAGCAACAAATATCATAGTCAATATCTATTGTAGTCCAAAAGAGTCATGACCCATTATTGCATCAGACACTTCTCAATAAATAGAAATTCAGTTGATATATACAGGTATGGATAATGGCATAGAGGTGACTTTATTTTCTCATGTGTCATCTTGAGGGAACTGGTAGTTTCAAAAAAGTGCTGTTTTCTGTAAATTATTTCAAGTTAGCAGCCAGTGTGTTTATTCAACGAGAATGAGGAGTTCCAGACTGGAGTACATCCTGAGTCACCAAAGCTCAGTGAGTTTCTCAGTCCAACCTACTCCAAAAGAAGGAAAAACAAGGATAACCAAATTTAAGATTTCTTCAGCTTTTGAAGTTGGAATATAAATAAAACCAATAAATAAATATTTTTATTAGCGATTGTTTGAAAGAACTTACTTTTGCAGTGACTGACGTATTTCTGGAAAAACTAATGGAAGGTTATGTTTTTTTTTAATTCCCGAAGCATTTTAGTTGAAAAATTGGCTAGTCGTTTTTCAGAAAATAAAGACAGATGATCACAGACAGATGTGATGTAGGGCTTAAAATGCTGGACAGGCATCAGAGAGCCGACTGTAATATACCCACAGACATAAAAGATCTGTGAATGACTTAGATAAGCTACTCTTTCCTCACAATCCAATAGGGTTGTTGTTATAGCAACAGAAAAAATAGCAGAGAGAGCACTCTGAACACCGTTTTGGGCGCAAAGAGACATTTAAATCTAATAAAGTAAC